>JAOVVG010000047.1:22163305-22178310 GCA_028566375.1 Leptodoras nelsoni | reverse complement strand
TAAATATAAATGTGCGTGTATGTGTGCTTACAGTTGTTATTATTAATAGTTTTAATGTTATTTCCTGTCAGGGTCCGTGTGGTTCCTGCTGGGCCTTCAGTGCTGCTGGTGCCCTAGAGGGTCAGCTAAAGAAGACTACAGGTCAGGTGCAGTCTCTCAGTCCCCAGAACTTGGTGGACTGCTCTTCTAAGTATGGAAACAAGGGTTGCAATGGAGGTTTCATGACTTCGGCCTTCCAGTATGTCATTGACAATGGTGGTATAGATTCTGAGGCAGCCTACCCTTATACTGCAGTGGTACAGTAGCTCTTTGAACATCATATTAAAATGTAAAACTTTGTCTTTCATTTATTATGCAACAATTTAAATATTTATCCTTATTTCTTAATTGTTTTTCAGGATGGACAGTGCAGGTATGACCAATCACATCGTGCTGCCAATTGCTCCAGTTATAATTATGTTTCTAGGGGTAGTGAGGAGGCACTTAAGCAAGCTGTGGCCACCATTGGACCCATCTCTGTGGCTATTGATGCTACTCGCCCAAAGTTCATCCTGTACCGCAGTGGTAAGATTTACTTTAACTACAAATGGTTTCTAAACAATAGAAACATCTGAAGACTTTGTATTTTTACACACATGGATGTGTTGACTCTCATAACAATAAGTCCAGTTTGCATTTGAAGGAATGAATTTTAGTCACATTATTGCCATGTGGATGGCACAGTTGTGCAGTGGGTAGCGCTGTCGCCTCACATCCTGAAGCCTCTTGGTGAACCCGTCTTCCTGGGTTGGTCCAGGATCCGTTCTATGTGGAGTTTGCATTTTCTCCTCCCTGTCTGTGGTGGGTTTCATCTGGGAGCTCCGGGTTCCTCCCACAGCCCACAAGACATGCAGTCAGGCAAATTGGAGATACTAAATTGCCACTAGGTGAGAGTGTGTGTGAATGTGTGATGCACTGGCTACCTGTCCTGGGCCTTCTGCTCAGTGAGCACTGGGATAGGCTCCAGCACCCCCTACAACTCCAGCAATCCTTTATTTATCAGCTTAGAGAATGAATGAATGTTTGTCACGTGGCAGTACACTCAACATGATTGTGCTTTTGTGAGGCATATCTTTATTGCCACTTTAATGGAGCATTTAAACTGCTATGGCCTCTGCACTATGGGCTATGTTTGGTCTATACAGTTTACTTTTGTTAACAGGTGTCTACAACGACCCAACCTGCACCCAGGATGTAAACCATGGAGTGCTGCTTGTAGGGTATGGCACCCTGAATGGAGAGGACTACTGGCTAGTAAAAAACAGGTACAAGTTACAGTTTTAATCATGGTATAAGTCAAAAGTCTGTTCACTATTTTGCCAGCATTATACATTTGGCTTTTTATATATTGTAAATGTTCATTTGCATCTGATGAACTGAAATGTGTATGAATTTTAGGAACATGCCATTATAATGCAAGAATGATGACCACATTTGTGTAATGTGTCTTTCTGTAACAGCTGGGGTTCTGGATTTGGAGATGGAGGCTACATCCGCATGGCCCGCAACAAAGGCAATATGTGTGGTATTGCAAATTATGCTTGCTACCCAATCATGTAGCACAGATGAGCAGAACATATTCTTATATTCTTTATTTCCATTATGTTTTTAAATCAGATGTGTTATGATTTTATCTTTCAGATGTTTTATGATTTTATCTTTATCTTAAATGTCATTGTTTCAACTAAATAAATATATTTTTTACTTGAACAGAATTTTTTTTGTACATAAATAGAAATAATGACATCAAAACATGATTCTACCCCACTGAATATACAAGTGATTTTTTTATTAGTGCAACATCACCACAAACAATTTCACATGAGGTATCAAAGGATTTTCAAAATTGGTACACAACATCCAGTTATGATTGACACGTAGACTGTGATGATTCAAAAACCTTTGGTTGGTTAGCAACATTCATAGGTTAACATGAGGAGAGAATGGCACAATGATTTACTGACAAATGTCCCAAATAAAACTGACACAAACACGATGAATGGCAATGAATTTAAAGCTTTTTGGTACCTGTAACCTTTTAATATGTTTTAGGGATCACAATACTGAAGAAGAAAATCAGATGCCAACTTTTGTTCTTTAGTGTCTTTCAGTTCTACAAGCTAAAAGGTCAGTTGTGGATATACTTGAAAAAGTTCTCTATCAATGTAACATTGTCATCTAAAATTATATTATATTTAGACAAATTACAAAAGGTGTCCAGTGGCTGTAACTACATTATGAACAGACACTTTACAGTTTTAGTCAAGTTTGGCTCTTAAGTTATCTATATTCAGCTGTCAAATATTATTTTTTATTTTTTTTATTTTAACTTGTGGGAAGAATAAACAATCATAAATACAGCAAGATCACCCTTTCCTGCTTCGATTGTCCCATTTGGTATCTGCATCAATGATTTTTATTTCCCTGTCAACACACAGGCAACTAATAGGTTCTCCTTCTGTATGTATGTTTCATCTCTGTCTGAAGATAAAACTGTGATTAGTGGTTTCAGATTGATTCCAGCACATTTGGTTAGAAAAGATGAGACACAAACTCTCCCTGAATGCATGGGATCTTTGGTACAGTTACATATCGGCTACACCACACACAATTGAGGTAGATGAATTCTTCATAGTAGTGAATGGGTTGACGTGTTTCTTGAATGGAAAACATGAAGTCACATGTACAGCTGTAGCCAGAAATTTACGGGCCAACCTCTGTCCAGGTATCAAACGGGGATGCGAATGCTTCCATACGGTAGTGTACACATATATGCGCAAGGAGAAATGAGAGACATTAACAACAGTGTATGTTTACAGCATGTACATGCTAAAACATCCCTAGCACAGTGCAGTCCAGTTTTTACAGACCAGCTCCTACAGTTCCTTCACACCTTTTTTTTTTTTGGCCTGTATTTGTGTCTGGCCCGTCATCTACCCTTCAGCCATTTTCTTCCAGAGACAGCAAAAAACTTCAACCACTAGGGGCTCCCTAAGATTGCTACTTTCAGTGAATCTTTATACGTCCAAGGTTGTTTTGGGTTCAGAGATGCAATATGCAAATCCAAAATAAAAATTCTTCTGTCTAAAATGTTTTGGCCACACTAGGAGAACTGCTGAGTGTTAACACATGCGCTGATGCAGACGCCCTTGTTCTGCTCGCAGCACGCTTACAATTGTCACTCATTAAACTTTAATTTGCACTCTCCAGCACTCCCTCCCTACTCACTATCCCTTCTCTGATCTGCCCTCCCCTCTGAATGCCCTAAGCCCATGGGTCTGGCTGAGTGAGCTGCGAGCTTCGGCCCCAGCCTCCAACAGGACACACATAAAAAGAGCCTCTTTCATGTCAGCAAAAGTCGATGGCCTCTTTCATGGTCCCTCTTTCAAGTGCATGCTGTGAAGGGGGCCTCACTTCACACCCTGCGAAGGTTAAAGACAGAATGACACAAGCGAACGCAGTCAAAACGGCATCACAACTTTGTCTTGTACCCCTGAACCCCATGGAACGCTGCGCCGTACATCCCAAAAGACACAGAGCTTGTGTATGTGCACAGCACAATGCGCTTGAACTGAAAGGGATCACATGGATCCATCAAGACTAAATTTAGTCCAGCAAATATTGGAAATGCATTCAGGAACTTGGATGCCTCTGACAGTCAAAAAGCATCCACAGCCAGTCTGAACTCTCAGACTCAGTTCCCAGCTAGCTCTATGTGATTCTGGTCAACGATTCTAGTCTGCCAGCTGGTGCAGTTTCTAGATTTGTTCAGTGTGTCAGAGGTGCTCTGACTTGAAAATACATTGCATGTGATTTTTTTTTTCAAATGGATGATTAGAACACTAGAATTTTTACAGAAACATAAAACAGCAGAGCCTACATTCAGGGAGGACAAACCTTCATCTTTGGTATCATGATGGGACTCCCATCAGAAACAGGTTAATAGACAAACAACATGTGATGAAATAAATAGTTACAATATTTAGCAAATAAATAACGAGGAAATAAATACATAAATAACCACATAATAATAATAATAATAATAATAATAATAATAGTACGTTTGAGTTCACTGAGTTCAGATTTTGAGCTCAAGTCACAAATGAAATCCACGTTTCTTCTGGGTGTGATAAAACAATATGCCTTTGAGATTGAAGAACAGGCATTAAGTAATCCACCATGGCTTGTGTGCTTGATATTTGTAGAAAACCTTTATCTGGTGATAGATTTCTCCATTGTCCAATATGAGCACCAAGTAGAATCTTGCAATGGATCTACGGGAGTTTTTCTCTACTGGTCAGTTTCGGAGCAGTGGATGGAAATTACAAATGCTAATAACTGGTGCTCACTGTACATCTACAGAAGATTCTTCTTTGTACCTTTGTCTGTATTTCTCTGCAGCAGCTCCCATGAGATTCACCAATCAATCGATCAGGGCTCTTGAGGGTACTCTTTAAAAACGCATCCTCTGCCCCTCCTCCCTCTCCTTCAGGATCTGTTTTCATCCCTATAGGATTCAGGCTCATTGTTTAGTTTGGGAGGATGCTAGTCAGTTCTGCTCACAGACTCAGTGTGAACCTTGGGCAGCAGGATTGGAGGGTGAGCTGTAGCATTTGTTAGAATTCATCCAAAATGAAATAAACCCCTAAGAGTCCATACAAAGTTACTTTCAAGAATTTCTCAAAGAAGGAGAAAAACATCATTCCATATTTGGCCTTTTTTCTTTGGTCATAATTTTCTTTACATTTGTATCAACAGAGCTTAAAGCACTCAATTGTTTAGGCAAAAATTGTCCAAATGATGTGTCTTGATTTTTAAAATACTAATACTATTTTATGTATTAAAGAAAAGTAGTGATACCAAACATGACTGCTCACTAAACTACTGCAGCATCCTTGGTTAATCACCTTTTACTGAAATCAAGTCGGACATGATTTCTTCCATAAAAAAATCAGTTGCTATATTCCAAATTATAGATAAACTACCAGTTAAATACTGATAACTATAGTGAGAAATCTATTTCTTCAGTAGTGTTGTATCTTTGGTTTCAGTTGTACTTTAATTCCTGTATAAAACATCTCTAATTAAAAAAAAAAACTGCATCAGAGATGTTTGATTTTTCACATGCTGTGGAGATCTGGCCTGTTCTTGCATCACGCTGTAGTGCAGGAGACAGTAGGGGAGGAGGTACTGGACCCTGAGGACCCAGTGGAGGATGGGCGGCCCTCCTCGCTCCAGCGGTTGAGGTTTCTGCGGCGAGCGTTCATGAAGAAGTTGCTGACGGTGGAAAGCTCGAGGCCCAGTTGCTGTGCAATGGTCACTTGCAGCTCTTTGGGAGGCCGCTGGTTCTCTCGGAAGATCGCCATCAGTGTACGTCGCTGCAAGTCAGTGAAGACCAGCCGAGTACGCTTTGGTCCCTGGTTCCTCTCCTGCTTAGACTGCTCCTGCTCCTTCCGCTTACATGCTGAAGGACAGAGAGGAAAATAAAGAGAGTCCATTTATCATAATGACAACATAATTTAATAAATTATTTTATTAAAAAAGTTGTTTCAGGCATACATTTTAATTATTCATTATTAAAAGAATTATTTTAAGAATAGTATTGTGGCCACATACATTTCAGTCTGCGTGTTGCAGTGGACTATATAGACTTCTTATTGCAAATCCAATTTTTGTCTATAATTATGTTTATTTGTGTCAATCTATGGGATCACATTTAAGAAAAATTTGCAAAGAAAAAAAATGCTATTATATTTTGCAATAAAATAAATAAATAAATAAATAAAGGTAATAACTGACATCAAGTCATTCTTTTTACAATTTTGTATTGTTCTTAAAAATGACAAAAAAAAGAAAAAGCAACTCAGATCATGTTGAAGTGATCAATATTAGCAGTTTGCGCTGGTTCATGCTGTCGGGACTAGTATATGCATATATGCTGATGCCCTGGTTGATTCCCCTATTTAGTAATAAAGAAATAGCACTAACACGTATCGCCATCCAATTTATATGTACGTTCCAGATTTATAAGCATGTAGAGTGCTGTGTCTCCTTCCCATTCTCCCTGCCGACACTTGCCAGCGTAGCACCAAGCATTAACTAAATGTTTCCTCGTGTTGTAATCATGTGTAAAAGGCTGGGAATTACCATGCTATAAATCCAAAGCCCTGCACCTCTTTCACAGGCATAAACATCCCCCCATAGAGTTCTTATGATTGTGAGAGCAAACCTTAATCATGATGTATGCCTCTTGTCTCATGTTGCCGAAACGTGATCGAAAGCACCCCTGTTCTTCATCCACCCCCCCACCATCCCTCACTACACTACCTCACTGCCCCCTCTCAACCTCCCTCTCTTCTGACCCACCCCCTGCTGATTTCTTGGGCCATGGGCTGATAGAAATTATTGATTAAATCTATGCCGCTCAGACTCCTCGACCTACAGAGCCTGGTTAACCCTTTCAACACTCCCATGGCTTGCACTGAACAAATACAGTTTATTTTAAGGCTCTGCAGGCAAAACAATCATGCCTCAACCATGTCAATTTGAATTGTAGACCGGCATGTGCTCTTGCTCGCCTGTTTAGCCCATCAACAGAGTTGCTAAATGACTCTCAAACTCGCTGATGCTGCAGAGACACTGAGAGCCACTCAAGCCTTTTTTTTTATAACGCATTTATTCATTTAGACTTTAAGACAAGGGCTTCAGGCTCCAGTGCTCATGTGTGAAATCCCCATACTCCCAGAGAGCTGAGGGATGGAGTAATGATCTCCATCCTGCTCTGTTACTGAGCCACTCTCTCTGTCTTGCTCTCTCTCGATCTTCTTTTTCGATTATAAACAGTGCATCCTGCATACACCTACACTCAGCTCACAGGGCAAAGACACACAAAAGAGCCAAAGAAATGGACAGAAGGACAATCATACTATTTTTTTCCAGCACATCACTAATAACAGATATAATCTCGTAATGATATACTGAAAAAAAATCCTATTTCCTATATTCCAGCCTATGTGCGATGTATAAAAAATAGCAAATACTGTAGCAAATAGCAAACAATTATTGATCTATACCTCAATAATTGCCAAGACATAACATATTGGATATTAGAGTCATATTTGTGCAGTTCTGCAATTTTTTAAAACTCTACTGTACAACTGTGACTATATTTTAAATAAAATGGTAGTTTTTCTTAATAAAGCCTTACAAAGCCATCACAGCTGTAGAATTTAAAAGCACGGTATGTGGATATAGAGTATTGCATTAGTAGCATGTAGTATAATTCTTATTTGCACTGCTGCAGCAATTTTTCACTTAAGGCTATGATAGGTCTTTAATGTCATTACAAACAATAGTAATATTAATATAAAAAATGCATAGGATAGTATATTACATAATTACTGCCACAATGTTTTGTTTGAATACATTTTTCTGCATTAATTTGGGTCATCTTTCACCCGGTCCATGTTCTGCATTAAGTCTCCTGCTGTCTGAAAGGAGGCGTGAGGCTGCGTGCATTCTAATTCCAGCCTGCACTTGCTTATTCACAGGAGCTGTGAGCTGGCGGCCTGTGCTCTGCTTTCCCAAGGAAATCAATACCAGCTGATAATTAAACAAAAGGCTTGGCAAGAAACGCCAACCCTTGTGGAAAGTAGGTTATATAGAAAGGCACAGAGGTGTCCACCTTGTGCCTTTGCCAGGGCTAAAAAGACTGTGTATGAATGTGTGCCTATTTGTGATTATGTATTAGATAGACAATTGTGCAGAAATATATGATTAATCAAATCAGACCAAATATTAACATACTTGATATAATAATCTACTGTAAGAATAATTTTAGTGCCTATGAATCTAAAATAAATCAAAACTTTTAAGACAAATGTTTAAGACATTTAGAAAAATACAACTGGTCAAGTTTAACTAATAACTTTCCTCACGACAATGTATATTTAAGTGAAGTTACCAAGCTATACTCACATTATTGTATTCAGGAAGTGGCACACAAACAACAGCAAGATGCAGTACCATACGGGCAAACAGGGCATTGATTTATTTTGTATTTCCGTGCTAAGAACACTCCTATGACTGAGAGCACACTGTTCACCAATCAATATCTGTGGTGGTAATGCAAGCAGAATAATTCATTCTGAAACACATTTCAAGCTTTGGTGATTGATCGCTTGGGATTTGAACAGACTTTGGCAAGGCGGCATTCACGTTCGTCTTCGGTGACTAGCTACTAGGTAGTGCGGTCCGACATTTTGAGAGGCATTCTCATGTTACTGTTTTTCTGTGGAGCTCTTTGTGCGCCATGTGCATCAACTGCATATTCAGCCCTGCTCTTGTCACAACACTGCAACACTATAACAAGCACTGGATTTCAAAGCAATCTCTGAAGAATATTATGTATCAGCCCACAAAGGGCATCACTTCTTCATATCTTCTACAAAATGAGATTAGTCCAACTGCTGCAAAATGAACCGATTTTTTTTCTTTCTTTTGTTTTGATTATTGTCTATTTTAATTTTTGTTATCAGGAATTTAACAGGGCAATACATTCAGCCAGCACAGACAGCTAATGAAATACATTTCAATATAGATATCTGTGTAACTATATTGTGTTATCTTTGTCAAAGAAAAGCTTATGCCCAAAGTTTTGTCTGTTTTACAGAAAAAATAAACAAAGTTAAACTTGTATCATTTTGACTTCCACAATCACTGCTTTCTGATATACTGTGCTTTCTGATATGAGCTGTAAATTCACATCAAAACTAGATGTATGTGCTATTTTTTCTTTACCTGCCTGATAGGCAAATATTAAGCATGCTTGAAAATTTTACCTTCTAATCGCAGTGATGCCATCCTCTGAAATTCTGGCTCTTGTAACCAGCGGGACATCCTCTTGAAGGTCTCGCGGCCAGACTTGAGCTTGCTCCAGGGCTTTGGGTTTCGTAGCAAATCGGAAAGGGTGCCCTGAGAGCGGCACAGCACCCTCTCTGCAAAGATCGCCTGTGGGATGCTGTACCTCTTCAGCTCTGTGATGATCCGCTGGGCCACGTCTTTGGTGTTGATCTCCTCGCTTGCACTGCTACTCTGGGAACCAGGCAACATACCCTCCCTGGTGAGAGCAGAACTTGAAGAGGAGGAGGAGGGGGAAGAAACAGAGAGATCACCCAGCTTTGAGGCCTGCTGACTGGCATGATGCTGCTGGTAGCTCTGGGTATAAATGTGGGGGTGGTAGGTGGGGATGTGCTGGTGGTGACTGTCCATCTTGTTCAGATGGTGGCTGACCCCATGGTCACTGCTAAGAGAGGGGGGTGACATTTCCCTCCCAAAGTCTGCCACTGTTCGGCAGAATAGGTTACCCCCATTGCTTCCCATATGGACCTCATGGCTGCCTGATAACATCTGGCCACTGTGTCCATTCTGGGTCCCTAAAGAGCTGTAACTGTGCATGGCTGGTTCCAGACCTGAGCTGCCCAGAGGTGGAGACAGAGTCTGTGCCATGCCCAAGTCTTTGCTGTAGGGGTTATAGAAGTTACCTCCAAGGCCTCTGTCCTCACGCATGAGTGTAAAGCTACCAATTACATTGCTGACAGGCAAGCAGGGATGGTGGTGATGATGATGGTGAAACTTGTCATCAAATGGCTGCAGGGGGGTGAGTGTGGTGTAGGTGCTTCCACAGTTTGCAGGGCTCTCCCTGCCATAGCCCAGTGCTGACATACTGTGCTCATAACCAGGGCTTCTGTGCTCATGTTCCAGGCCCATGGGGGGGCTTCCCAAAGCGGGACGTGAGAAGGCAGCAGAGATGTCTCGTGAGTGTAGCATCACCCGACTGTCTTGACTGTGTGCAAGCTCCACATGGCTGTGAACCGACACCTCTCCCATATTCCCATCCATTTCTAACCTGTGTCTTGAAATTGCTTACTTTCAGACGTCTCTCTTAGGAAGTGTGAATCTTTGCCAAGTGATATAAAGCAGTCACTGTATGTCCACTGAAGGCCGTAAATATTGTTTGGTCTCAGCCCGATTTCAAAGGCGTATACAGGAGTTCATTTTCAGCATTTTACGTGTTCCTTAAATGCACCTTGAACTTGACCGTGTAAAGCCTGTGGAAGAGATACAGAAGGCCGTGATCATCTGATTGCTTATTGATCAGCTGCTCATGAAACATCGTCGCATATTGATCACGTACTACCAATTCTTGGCCAACCACCGACAAGTTTAGCAACAACAGCGCAACAACTACTCTAATTCTCCGCAGCCATGACAAGTGCAAATCATTCTGTGTGGTATTTTATTAACTTAAATATCAATTCACTGAACTAGTACTCGATTTCTTTTCAAGAAGCTCTAAATATTAAAGGTAATTTTTAGTCATCTTGATGTTTTATGTTCTTACCTCAAGGCAGCGCAGGCGGTGCTGGACCAGATGACCGACGCACAACAGCCGCGGAGGGAATATAACAATCCTGAAAATGTCAGATGTTTTCCTATCGGATGAGATAGATAGTCCAAAAACAAACTGCTATCGAGCTGAGATACTTTTGTATACCATCACCATGATTCTGGGGTTGAAGACGGCGGTCCGTCTCCTCAGTTTAATTCACTTTCGGGCGAATGGATACGGAGGCAAAAATGTACGGGATGCAATAAAACGCCTCTGCTCCTCAGTCTTGTAGGCGCTTTGCTCTGCTCTACACGGCCAAGCGTTATGTGTATGTCTCCAAGCCCAGCTCCCTTTCTGTCATTATCTCTGTGCATCCCCCTCCTTCCCTTTCCTCTGTCTCTCTATCGATCTCAGCCCCGTTTTTCTCTCCTCCTCCCTCTCCCCCACCTCTGAACGTCACACACTTAAAAATCTGACAGATGTGGCATGAATTTCTAACTCGGATTAACTCTTTCGCTCCTGTACCGTCTGCTACTTACATGTATTAAGCGATCTTTGGTAAAACTGCCAGATGTGGCTCATCATAATTCAGTTTACCAGATTTAGCATTTTGTGATTATGAATAATCTGTTTATTTACCTCTGCAGGGAAAAACCTCCCACATGTTGCTTGAGTTCATGTAGGCACATACCATTAATGTTAACCATTAAATAGAAATGTATATAAAAAATATTTTAAATAAAGCAACTTTATTGGCTTCTTTCTTTCTTTCTTTCTTTTTGCTATATTCCATGGTTATATACAGTAGTAGCCTAATACAATTGACATAGTTTGCCTAGATAACACTGTCAGTAAGCATAAGCACGTTAGGCCCATGCCTGCTTTACAAAATCACTTGCACTGATTTTAAGGGCCATGCGTTTATTTAAACGTCTTTATTGCGCAATCATCTTATAAGCTTGCATTGTGTGTGTGTGTGTGTGTGTGTGTGTGTGTGTGTGTGTGTTGATGGATATATAATAATAATTTCTTACTGGCAGATTGATTTTCATGGATGAGGAGGATAGTATGCATGAAACATTGCGGATGTGGTGTAGGAGCCGCTGTGTTGCGGCAGCAGATGCTACGCTATCGACACACACACACACACACACACACACACACACACACAAGGGCTCTGGAAGAGCTGCAGGGAGAACGTTCAGCGCCTTTCCATCCCAGAAAACAGGCAGAGAGCCTTTAGAGGGGAAAGTTCACTCTCGAGTGCAGACAAAACACTCGCCTGAGAAACATCAGACCAAGACAAGTCGATAACACTCAGTCTTGTTTAAAATATTTGACTCTGCACGTATTATTGGGGTTATTTTTAATGATAATGATTTTATTTGATTTCACACAAATACAATTTTTTTCATACCATTTAGCACATAGGGCCTACATGGTAGTTTTGAGGAGCCGACAGATCCACTGACTGAAGCACCACTATAAATAATAATAATAATAATAATGATAATAATAATAATAATAAATATAATTCATATTTCAGACTGAGCACTTTATTTAAAACAACAATGAAGTCACTTTATTTATTAAAAAAAACAAGTTCCTGTAACAACAAAGGTTTAATGGGCGTAGTAGGCCAATATAAATATAAACAATATTAATTTCTTTTTTCATACTCAGAATCATATTATACTCATATCATATCATATTATATAGGCTGTAAAGGGTTAAAAACAACAACAACAACAACAATAATAATAATAATAATAATAATAATAATAATAATAATGCTTTTACTTAATAACTTTGAAAGTGCAGTACTCTGTCTCAAAAACGTTTCTTTCTTTCAGTATATAATGATGAGATTAGTACAATAAGACCAGTTGCAAAGGCCCGCGGTTAGAGACTAACAGGTGAAGGCCGCGGCAGATCTCGGGCGCTGCTGAATGTCCCTGAGTGATCGAACACTGATCACGGCTCTCAAATCAAAGCGGTGGCGCTGCTAAATTATTTAAACGTGTCTCTGGGAACATATGGTGCGGTCACCCGCTGCTGTGTGCTTTACAGGTCCTCAGATACTGTACTGTGAACTTTAGGCCGATTGTATCAGTCTGAAAAAATGTCCGTCGTGGTGGTCCATCTTCATCCCGTCATTCGTGGACATTTTACTTATCCACATTTTTTTGTTTTCTTTTTTGTCAATTTCAATATTTTTCGCATGTTTATGCTATATTTTATTTTTCATACCCAACTCACTGGTCGCTTTCCTGAAAACTGAAGGCGTATACTAAATTATTTTAATTTCATATAACATGAAGAAAGAAGCAAAAAAATTAACTCATGAAACAGCATTAGTCCAGTAGTTACATTCAATCCCTAGAATAAATAGTGAGCAAATGTGCACATAAAGAAACAGACAGGCTGTTTATGGGTGATCGATCGATTGCAATTCACGAAAGGGGGTGGGGTGAAAGACACTGATCATAGTTTTATTTCCACCAAGTGGAGCAGAAATAAAAAAAAAAGCTAAATGTGTTAATCACTAAACTCTGTCAAATATTCCAAATGTATTAATGACTAAACTCAAGTAAAATACTCTACAAGGGATATATGTATAATGTACGCTATGTTTTCTTCAAATTGACAAGATGAGCTAGACTAAACCTTTCAGAGGTGTCATAAACTATCTGCATCTGAGCATAACGCCACACACTGCACTACCTGCAGAATAAAACTCAGACTTTACAGCACAGACAAGTTCACTGAAATAGGCGTTGCTATCATTCTAGTTACAAAGTATTTAAATATTAGATTCTGGTCATAACAAAGCATCGGACAAAACATTATCGTCATTTAATTTTAAAGTAAGCGTATCATTGAGAACTGTGGAAGTGTTTATTTAGCTAAATTGATCGAGTTTATTATTATTCTACTTTATATAAGGTGCTTTAAGTTAACGTTATGGCAAAGGAGTCCCTTGTGTCAAAGCAGGATTTTCCTCCTAAATAGAATCGACTTAATTCATGGACAATGTAAACCTCTCTGAGCAAAAGTACATGACTGTTACTAAATTAATTCAACTAATAAATCTGAGATTTAAACAGATGTAATCTTAATATTTAAACATGTTGTCATACAACATATAGGACTAATACAGAACTGACTAATATACTTCCACTTAGCAGCTTCATTAATAAACCGAAGTATTCATACACAAGAAATCTAAAAGTGTGTGTCGTCTTCCTAAAGCTAAACGGCAGATAGAAATCGACCGAAGCCTGAAGTCAAAAATTCAATCAACATGATCGAGTTTCTCAGACAGTCATATTAAAAAAGTAACAAAGACCAATATAAAATCCTAACAAGGAATCTGTCATAAAACAAAACAAAAAAAAAACATTTTAAATTTTATTTCTTAAACTATATCAGTAGTATTTCAGCAGTCGCGTATCAGGTGGACTATACCTAACCGTCTTAAATCAAAAGAAAGTTCAATATAAAATTCCAGTAATCCATATAAAATTATATAGAAACTAATGAGACGTAATTCGTTTAATTACATGTTGAAATAATGTAACTAAATTAATTCAGGGACATTTTATCTAATTTTATTTGACCTCATTTTATGTTGAACAAATTAAAGTCGCGCGAATTTTCATTTTGGTTTTTTTTTCATGCTCCTTTGCCTTAATAATTATGTTTCTGTCTGACATTCACGGCTTGTTTAGTTTAATAAGCTATATCCCTACCCGTGCCGTGAATTAGAACTATAACCACAATATATATTAAAACAATCACAAACTATTAGATTAAATAACAAATTTGAATTTGAATATAAAACTGAAGTTACTTGATTATAGTTTATGGTTAAAGCGCCAAATACTCATACTGAGTGAGTATTTTTTCGAAAATTCTCTTTAATATTTGAGTGCTGAATTAAGACGTACAGAGCTGAATTATCACACTGAAAGAGTTTCTAAGAGTCTGTAAGATACTTTGGAGGCTCAGTGGGCTAGCCTAGTTTTCTGGCCTGTAATTTTAGGCTTATTAAATTGCACAAAAATATTAAACCAAAGGGCAACGATGTGCGTGGATTAGACAAGTAGTCCACATCATACTGTATCTAATACAGAGTATCTGGATATCCACCCAGCAACGCATTACACTTATGTTTATCCACTACAGGTTTTCATCTTCAAACTCAGCATTAACATTAAAGCCTAATAATTCAGCTATGAAGCAGGAGAAGTTGTGAGCTAGACATATATTTGCCCTCTCCCCCTCCGCCATCTGAGAGCCTGTGGCCTATATCGATCAGGGAAACAGGAACATACTGTAATTACCACACGCCATGTATAAGCCTATCGAACTATGTTGGTCTATGTGTAAACTATGGCCTGTAATACATATGCACACAAAATGCTTATTATTTATAATGCATAAACATGACCGTTGGTGTGCGGATTGTGTGCTACCAGTGAAACAACATTAGGTATATGTGAGACTTACTTAGATTTAACTAAAACATTTTCATTTAAAATGCAATGATAGGTCTATGATAAAATGTGATAAT
>JAOVVG010000047.1:22146204-22163205 GCA_028566375.1 Leptodoras nelsoni | reverse complement strand
AGTGTGTGTGTGTGGATGTCAATTATTATATGTCAATCACACATTAAATATGGCACTTTCAAATCCAAAATCAGAACAACCAAAAGCAAAATCAGTTAGTAGTATATACTGTAATGGTAGCTTTTCAAAGGCGCTGACTGGACTTATTCCTACTTGGATCATGCAGACACCTCTTTCACATCCACACTTCAGTGCCAAGCACAGCATACTAAAATAACATCAACCAAGAGCTATTTGCTACAGTTTGCAAGAGTAAAACCCTCTCAGAGTACAACATCAGCAATACAGACAGACAGCTGACATGCATTATTGGACTACAAACATTAATAGATAATATTACTGGTATCTGTAAATACATATTATTGTGCATGAAAGACATATGAGTGGATGTTTGAATGTGTGTGAATGTGTGTGTGTGTGTGTGTGTGTGTGTGTGTGTGTGTGTGTGTGTCGTTTCCCCAAGCATGAATCCAGTAAGACAACGGCTCCCTGGCTAGATGGGAGAGGAAGTCGCAGTGCAGCCAATGTGCATCTTTCTTCTTCTTCTTCTTACTCTCCTTCTTCTTATTATTCTTCTTCTCCTTGTTCTTCTTCTTCTTCTTCTTCTCTCTCTTGCCCCCTCTCTCTCTTTCTCCATCTCTCTCCCCCTCTCTCCCTTTATAGCTGTCTCTCTGGTCCTTTCCAAGGTTAAGGTCAGCAATTTGAATCCATTTCTTCCTGTTCTGCAATTTTATTTGCTTCACCAGCTGGTATTCACCAAATTTTCTTCTTCTCTCCATCGCCCGTATCCTGTGTCTCCTCTTCGTGCTGTGCTGCTTATGCCTTAGTGCTCACTGTCTGTGTCTGCTCAGTGTTTCTCCTCTGCTCTTTTTAATCAGCATGTTAATAAGAAAGGTAACTAATCAATACTTCAATAGCCTAGCCCTACGATTGATACCATCTCATCCTCCCTCCCATCCCTCCATCGGACTCTCTCTCTCTCTCTTTCTCACACACACACACGCACTCACACAGTCATGAATAAAAACCTAATGTAATTAAAGCATATTATTTTTGCTTGACCATTATTTTAAATCAGTCCAGTTCTACACAAGGTACTAATTATTAATGACTTTTTTCAGTATTTCCAATCACAAAGTAGCCTACTCCTATATTCTACACAGATGCCAAAATCTTTACTGCCAGTGTTTTTCTACATGAGAAAATATATAATTCTTTAAGAAGGGAAGGAATTTCAGCCTGCACTATTCCATAAAAAGCTAAGGGCTCTAAATGCACAAAGAGAATATATTTTTTCTTAACCCAAAAGACAGAGCAGTTCTCCTCACACATACCCCCATGATAAAAATACCTCTGAAAGCTGAAAGAGTGTGTGTTTTTCCCACCCCAGGGTAAGGTCTCCCACAACAAATGTCTGTGCATCAAGCAGGCCAACTAGAGAGTGATGGCAAAGGATGAAGAGAATTCCCTCACAGAAGAAAGTGTCAAGGAAAAAAAGGCTGAAAAACAAAACACACAAACACAAAGTGGCCCTTATAGCTGCCATCACAAGGCTATTGTTCAGAGTGCAGTGTTATCTCTGCCTAGCGGTAGGGTCTCCGTAGTGTGAATATGGCAGAGCTTCTGTCATAAGAGCAGTTGATTACAACGTCTCTTCACCTTCATTGTCTGAAGAAACATTGTTTTATTTGGCTTCTGCTAGCACTGACAGAATTTATTTTTTAATTACTGTATAACTTTAAGACAAAACAAATCTCAAACATTTTTCCATGTGCTCAATTAGGTAGATATGACTGATGATGAATGACAGTGTTATTAATACAATGTTATGATGCACCCATACAAGCATGAATACATGTCCAGCTTTGATTTCACCAGTTCTTTCAGGAAGCTTCAGCACTGAAGTATCTTTCAGAGGGGAATATCAAATAACATGGCCCATTTGTATCAGAGTAAGAAGGCTAAACTAGGATCAGGTTTCCTCTGTTCATAGTAAGCACGTGCAAATATATGGAAGACAAAACATCTTTAATCACCATGTTATAAAAAGTTTTATAAATAGAGACCCGAATTCTAATCATCATCATATTACAATGACCTGTGATATTTTGGTTTCTGCATCGGAGTTTGAGTGACCATTGCCTCTCTGACCCCCCTTTAGGCTGACAGCCCCATCACCCACACCTTCATCAGAGATGCTGCAGTCACCTAGCAACAGAGATCTAAGGTCAGGGGTCAAAGACCACAGGGTATTTCAAATTATTTTATATGTGTACATGTATATGCACACACAGAGAACTGTCACCAGAATTATTGTCCATTGCTTGTATAGTCAAAATTGATATAAATACAGTACATTATTTTAGTCTTTTTACTGTACATTCCATAAAATGTAAATCTACAAGATGATGTGGAACTAAAAGATGAGGTGCACATAATTCTGCACATGTAATACAGAATATCTTAAAACACACATATATACTATTTCCTTGTAAGATATTGTAAGTGTTTTCACTTACTTAACTGAAAATGAAATGGGCCATCTAATCGTATCTCATTCAGTCAATTAATTGTCTATTCATATTTTTCTCTTTTTCTGAAAACATTTCATTCATTTCATTCTCTTTGTCACTTTATGTAGAGTGAGAAGCTCTTTGTTTTGCTGCAAAACCTGGATGACCATTTCACTCTCCCCTCATACAATCAGCCTGGGGTCACTGACCTTAGCTGACCATGCAAGGAGGATGGGCACGATCCAATCACCTTAAACAGTTGGAGGCAGAAGGATGGCCGGAGCATTGAAAACGTGGGGGAGGATAGGTAATGCTGGATAGCTGTGGTACTAATCTGTGCCTTGATCAGCTCTGAAGCACCCCGAATGAAAGGTTGAAGTGAAAAGGATCCACCTCTTCTCCATCTGTGCTGGGCATTCGCTCTGATTTGCAAAGTGTGAACTGTCATAATTTGTACTCATTGGTGTTTTAGTCTAAGGCTTTGCAATCTTTCACTGTGTATGCTGCCATGGACAGGATGAATGTCCTTATGCACTAGAATTTATAAAGTGTAAGTAATTAGTAGCAGTGTCATTTATATCCTAGAACTAGAACTTGTATTTCTTAGACAGTATTGGTAGTGTAGTTCTGATGAAATGAAGCCGTTTCTTTAAATCTCTAAAAAACGCAAATAGTTTCTCATGAACACGAATGGCTACCATTGTAAGAATTAGCTAAAACTGCTTGGTGTCTGTATGGGATGCAGCACACCCTGCTGCTACAGGCCAGCTGTGCTGTCACCAAAGAGCTTGAGCACTGGGCAACTGTCACTTTATTCCACACACACACCCAGACACACACACATACACTCCTCCCCCACCTACTCATACACAGATGGCTGGTCAGCACGTGCCCGGAGGAGGGCACAACAGTGACCCCCCAGATGGACATTGTGGACAGGTCAGTGATACTCAATCCCCTCTTTAAGGCCAGCTGCTGTGGGGTCTGGACTAATGGAGCTCCTGCTAACACACACACACCAAGACACACGTACAAAGGCCAATCCCTCAGGCCCCCACAATACCCCACAATACTGACCAGGAAAAGGCCCATGTTAGAGAAAGGGGAGGGAAGGGCAGCTGGGCATTTGCCATTCTGAGCTTCATAAGGCAGAGTAATTGTGTGCACGTGCATGTGTGCGTGTGTTTGAAGAAAGGCTAGGCGTGGTTAAAAGCCACAAAGGTGACACATAAGGGCAAGTCAGAGCCATAAGATGCCTTTAACAATTCACTTGACAGAGGGTCAGTTCAAAGGGACAGGAAGACCATGTGGTTTTTAGATACAAACTTTTTTTGTTTGTTTTATGGTCTCCTACATTATGCTCTGTACCTCCTGCCACATATATACAAAAAAGGCAGTTTTATAGAACGACAAAAACAAACTGTAAAAATGCAGCTGTTGATTATAATTACATAAATGTTAACATTAAAAGGATGCTGTAATACAGAAAAGTACCTCAACTATCAATATGAGTAACACAGTCAATATGAGTAACACAGATGAGTCAAGGCTTCAGGAGTCAACCAGGCAGGAGAACACCAGTATTTATACTAATAGTTCAGTATTACTAGTATTTAGCATTGCAGGCGAAATTAAGTACAATAACCAGTTGGCCCTGTAGCTGTCAGGTAAGGTGAAATGTACATTGCCTTTGAACAATTTGACAAAACTCTGTAGTAGGTTTTAGGAGTATGTTGTATTGACTGTGTTTTGCTTTCTGATGAGCAGCATGCAGTAGGCTGCAGCTGGGTAAGTAGAAGTCCAGTGTGCTGCAGCTCCAGGCTAACCTACTATAGGAGAGGGTCCTGGGCCAAGCTGAGCCAAGCAGTTGATAAATCAATAAGACGTGCACACACACACGCACACACACATGCGTCACTGCAGGCCAGAGAGGCCATATGAAACTAGCATTGATCTGCGGGGGTAGGGAGTAGTATATGAGAGGAGCTACATGTTCTGCCTCTATTCCTGACGTAGAAGTAGCAGGTAGCTACAAAGTGACAGAACGAAGCAGACACACATATACCGACAAGCCGAGTGGATGCTGAAGAGAGAAGTGTGTCTGTCAATACTTCTGTGTCCCAGTTCACAAGACAGTCTCGGTGAACTAAATCTTCAGCTGTGCCTGCCTCTACTTCCTTTCTTTGCTCCATTCCTGGCTCCCTCACTCACTCAGAATGCCTAGAATCACCCAGTGCCTATTAATAGTGCTCTGCCAGAGGTTCTCAGACTCCACTGTTTTTTAATACACACTCTTTCATGAACAGAACAGCACAGTGAATTTCTACAGAGCGAGGCGGTTAATAAACCTTATCCTCAGCTCCAATTTTACCAACAGTTCATCTACCCTTTAGCTGGAACAAGAGCACTACTTAAACAGCTTTGTCTCAATAACCTAATGAACAGGGGCATACTCTGCAATGAGTACTTAACAGCTAAGGGCCACTTGAGTCACATATGTATCCACACAAAATGTATTGTAGGTGGTGTCTAGTATTGCGGTGCTTGACTTTTTTCTCTTGTTTCAGCGGGTCATTTTTTCAGGGCTCTCTCTTATTACCCCATCGTGTGCGAACAGGCGCAGCACTGTTCATGTTTACTTGACCTGCAAATTGGGGTCAACTCAAAGCAAAGACCTGTGCACTTGTGCAAAGATCCCTCCACTTTGCACAGATGAAATAAAGGACAAATGTGGCAAAGAAAGGAATCTGCTGTAGCAGAAATACTGCATGTACAAGCATAAACCTGTTAACATCCCAAATATCCCTCAGAGAGAGGGTGAGAAGTAAAATTCAGCTCTTAATTCACCTCAGGTTATATTGCAACATAAAATATCGCAGTGCATGTCTGATAAACTGGTCTGCACATCATCTTCATTCATTTGTTCCACTGTTCTGAGACCTGCAGCAAAAGCTGTGCGAGGGTAGACAGGTGTAAATAAACGGCGGGGCTCTGTCCTTGTTCAGCGAGTTGCCATGGCAACGGCTGATAGAGTATCCTATCGATCGCTGTGTCCAGTTGGAATTGTGCAGCCCCTGAACCCAGGTTTTTTCTCTGCCATGATGGGCGTGGATCAATAGGCTGATATTGTATGCCTCTTTTGCCTTGTGTCTCCCACTGCCTCAATAATAGTGATAATGATAGTGAGAAGGAAGAGGAACCAGAAAGAAGAGAAACAATAGCTAAATGTCAGATGAATCTTTTCATGTAAAAAGAAAAATATAGTGGAAAAAAATCGCCCTCTTTATTAACTGAGAAGCCCCGTTTTCATATAATGGATTGCCATCTTTTCAGAAATGGGATTGATCCCACTAAGTGATGTGATGCAATTCTAGACCTGAAAAAAGTCTAGATTTGTCCTGCTTTGTCCTATACAGTAGAAGCAGCGCACTCCAGATGGAATGCCACTGGCCAGACATAACATCTGTCACATTTAATTCAAATGTTCTCAATTCCCTATCTACATATGCAAACAGCCAGGCAGCATTTACCTAAAGTGGGACCATTTAGTCTCTGGCTACTTTTTCTGGTTGTCATGCAAATATGTGTGACAGCAAGCATGGGCCAAGGTGCTGCAGTAAGTGCAGAGAGGGTGGGAGAAGCACCATGGAGGACCTAAGGGAGCTCGTTTAAATCTGGCCTGAGGGATCCCTCCAGCTAGGGGTCATGGATGGAGTCACAGCACGCTGGATTTAAAGGTGGGCCTCCTTAAGGTGCTTCTCTTGCCTGCAGGCATGGCCATCACAATTCCTGCAGTGCTGGAAATGAAAGCTAGGCCAGGACAAAGGCTCTTCCCTTGCTTATGGCCACTGCTGAGAAACATTACCCAAATGATTGAGATGTCTGTTACATCTTTCTCTTTACCTCCACACACTACATCAAAGCAGCGTCTTCTGAGTTATTTCTTTCTTATATAGGCAACCGTGTAATTGTATGTGTCAGTAACCTGGCTTACAATTCACTGTCTTCTATTTGGCACAATTTCAATTTTTTTTTTTACCACATTTATCCAGTAGTTTGCTGTATGGTCTTGTATGCTTGGCAAGAACCAGGCATGCAAACATCCATGGACACGGTATACAATATAGCGCAGGTTACTTCAGGTGTCATTTGGATGTTCGCACATGAGGCAGAATTAAATCCCAAATGCCACCTAGGTATGAAATAATTGTCTGTACTTGACTAGTACTGCATTACAGGTCAAGCAGGAAGCATTTCGGGGTACTGGTGCAGTTGAACCGTGGGCTAAAAAACTCTGTAACCGACTGTGTCCCGGGCTCTACAGGAAACCGTGCCGCTACCGGAAATGGCACTTAGCCCGCGGCGGAAATGGAAATGCCGCCGCGCTGCAGTGTGAGGCTGAGCGGAGCGGACGCCCTCCCGAACCCGCCGAGATGAAAAGCCGTCCTGCAGGCCAGAAGTCAGCCGCCCTGTGGGATAGAAAGAATGAGGGAGAGAAAGGGTTCTCTGTCTCTCTCTCTCTCTCTCTCTCTCTCTCTCGCTATGTGTGTGTGCACGCGCTCAGAGTCTAAACTTGGCTGCACACTACAGAAGTTTCTGGAACAGACATGTATGCTAATGAAAACTTCCTAATGCTGCTCATGCTAATCTATATGCTAATAAAGGGCAGACCTACTCAAGGGCTTTAGTTCTCCCGAGAAAAGTGTAGTTATCCCCAAAACAACTTGTATAGAAATATAAATAAGGATAACATTTGTGTTGATACGTGATATGTATCAAGTTATACTTTAAATACATTCATAGAATTCATAGAATTATTAGAATTAACCCATTAACACTGTTAGTATAAGACAAAGCCATTTATGCCATTTAAGTGTTTTATGAGTGTTGAGTGCCATTTGAGTTGTTTTATTATGCATTTTAAAATATTAACCAATAAGTTGGCACACATATTACTTTAATAATTGACAGTAATTTTTATCAAAAGCAAAGAAAATTGCTCTTGCTTAGGATTGTAGGGGTGCCTATACTGTACTTTTATCATATCTATAGCATACTTTTCATGATAAATCTTCTTTGCTTTAATAAAACTCCTATCCAGTGGATACTAAATATACATTTGAACAAATGAACATGTGCACTAGTACATTTAAACCGTATATTCTCAAGTCTAAGCAGGAGAATTCAAATTGGGTGGGACCCCAATCCAGGGCACTTTGCACACACACACACACACACAGGAAATTTAATATAACCAATAGGCCTATTTTGACAGTGCAAGAAAACCTGGAAGAAATCCATACGAACACAGGCTTGTAAAATTCCACAAAGACAGGAACCCAAGCTCAGGATGGATCCAGGAACACTGGCACTGTGAAGCAGAAACTCTCCTCATAAATTTTCCCTACAAACAATGAGTTTAAGCAAACAATTTTGTTTTATTTCTCAAATATATCCTAGGGTTGTCTATGTGTATGCTAAGTTTTTTTTTTCATTTCATATAGTCACAAATAATGGATTTACAATGTAGTTATAATAATATATAATATTAAAATATGGGAAAAATACATGGAAAAACTGTTTCATTCTAAACTCCTAAATCAGAAAACTTTAAAGAATGTAGTACAGAAATATGCTTTTTACAATGAGAACAAAGATTTAACAATGAGATTTATTAATGCATAAATCTGACAGATCTGAAACAATTACTTGAAAATTAAAATAATTAAAAAAAAATCTTCAAAGTTGCTACTTGTTTAGATTGATCAAACAGATTAATAGTTACTGTACACTTAATAAAAAAACAGATAATCTGTTAGGCCACATGAATAACTTTCAGAAATGTCTAATATGTATAGATTTTATATCTGTTTTTTTTGTTTCTTCAAACACTGTGTCTCAGTTTCATCAGAGCAAAATATTTGCATGAGTAATAATCATCTGTTTGGTAAATTGCCTAACCAACTTATAATAGAAGAAGTTTTATACAGGAGTACAGGAATACTGCTCCTTTGATCAAAAGTTTTATAGGAAATACTTGTTTTGCTCCTGCTTTTTCAGAAAACTTTCATCCAACATTCATACAGCAGTCAATACTAATATATCATCTGCAATATTAACAATTTCAGCCTGTCAATATGAGGTCTAGGGCCAGAATTAGTCAGTGACAAGCCTGTGGCTGTAGTTCAAGGTCATGCACAGATGCACACGCTCCACAGTGACAGGACTGATGCTTTTCTGTGTAATGGCATATACATCAAGCCCAAGGTCATGTACTACACGGCTAATTTAAACTAATACACACACAAAGCACTCAGTATGAGCGTCAGTGAGCGAAGGCTAAGGGAGAATTTCCTTGTAATATTTCCTGTTACCTGATCATTAGGCAATATACAGTATAGACTGCATACTAGGTATAGTGGGGTTAAAATCTGTCTGAGAGCACTAGTGAATATGCTTCTATTTTGTTTTCTTTTCTAACTTAATACAACAATTTTCTTTACAAATTCTATTACTGACAAGAACCTGAGTGAAAAGTAGAATCTTATAAATCTTTACATGCATTTCAGAGGTTTTTAGTATTTGCTTTTAGTGCAGTTGAGATTTATGATTAATTTTAGATCACATCCACTGGAGTGTTGTCTGGACACATACTTTAATAAGAGAGATTAGGCTCTTAACCAATATCCAATATATTTGTGATATTTGCTCTTGGCCAATAAAACTTGGCCAATAAAACTGAACATTTACTTTCTTTGTTTTAAATACTTAGAAATGATAAGATCTACTGTTCTGATTTTAATTCCAATTTTGTTCTCCATAAACAAAATGTTCTCCATACATCCTGAAAGTTCTCCAGTTTCCTTCCACCACCCAAAAACATGACTGTATTCTAAGATGCCTGTAGGTGTGAATGATTGTGTGTGTGTGTGTGAGGTGCTGTGCAATGAACTGGTGTGTGAAATCCAGGGGGTATTCCTGCTTCATGCCCAAAGTTCCTGGCACAGGTTTCAGATTCACTGCTGTCAGCATTAGTCAGGACCAGGCTAAAACGGTTACTGACTGACAAACTGAATCAAATGATTGATCATGATTATGACCTTTTTGTCTTTTGACCTGATTATGATCAAAACTTGACAACTGTATCTAGTGAATATTACCTTAAAGTAATGATTTGCCTTTTGGTTTGACTTTTTTAAGACCTTTGGCATTTTGTTTGCCCTTGCATCATTATTTACACAAATAGTTCTCAATTCCTAGATTCTGAAGAAAAAAAACATGGTATCTTTTTCAATCTAAGTATGCTGAAGGGAGAGAGGATAGGCAAGCTACTGCACTCAAGAATTACTAATCAGCAACAAAACATTTGCTGCCCTTCTGGCAAGGTCAGGGGATCAGGGTCCCCTGCTAAATGTCCAGAGCTCCTTTTGCTCTCCTAGCACAGAAGCCCTGAGGGGGAATAACACTCTGCCTCCCCCTCATGGCCTGACAGCGGCTCAGATCTCTGAACACGCTCAGGGCTCTCCCTGTCTCTAATCAGCCTGACAGCTCTGAATGTTAGTCTCGAGCTCCACAGCCACACCAAACAGGTCTTCAGTGAACATATAGACTTTTGGTATGCTCATGAAGTATCGCCTTATATTTGGCATTTGTCATGAGAGTACTTAACTGACTCAGAACCCTCAGCTAAATCAAGATTTCCTGGTGTATGAAGTTTTCCAAGGAGAATGGCTATGCTTTGCATTATTTTCAAAGGTATTCTGTGCTGCTAATGAATGTATATAAGTGTAAATAAAACATGTCTTAAGATCTATATGCATTTCCTCACATTTTGCCCCTCATTCATAAAAAGTGAATGCTGTATTTGGCTAAAGCAGGAACCTTCCACAGGCTTTCTATGATAAACTACAAATAATAGCGTGTCTCTTTCTTAGCTGCCTTTTCAAGCCAGGCATCACAACACAGTATTTCAGCATGTCTGTTTATGGATTATTTAATGAACTCTTCCTCTCACTCTCACTCTATGGGTCTGTGTGTGTATAAGTGACTAATTTGCAGTAGTATTGATCAGTGGTAGACAGGTGTAGTGCAGCTGGGCATATCTATACAAGCAGAAGCAAAAGGAAAGAAAATTAATAAAGAAGATAAAGGTTAAGATGTGGTATGGAAGTATATAATTTTTTACAGTCGGACTACCCCCAAACAGATAAAGCTGTGGGTATTGCTTTGGCATTATTATCTTAATGTGCGCACATAGACTGTTACTGGCTTGTCTGCAAAGCATCCCGTATCTTTACTGTTTAACATGCCCTTGTCTCACATTATATTATCAATCCAGGTAAATCCTTGGAGGGCCACAGAGCTGAGACCATTCTGCAATCTGATAGAATTTACTCTGCAAAATAGTGAAAAATGATGAATTGCAAATTGCCATAACCCAAACCAATACAATATTTAGAACTTACATGGGAATTATTTTATGCACCCAACTGCTTAAACCATACATGGTACCTTATACAGTTGTTATGTACAGCTCTGTATGTAGGTTAAAGGAAATTGTGGTTGGAAAGTGCACTACCCACAATAAACCCCTCTCAGGTGCTGCAAGTAGGTGTCTCATGTGGCCTAGATTATACATACCTTTGAGTTACGATAAAGCAAACAAGGCCACATTGAGCACAGTAATTAAATGCAGTCTAAGTCTCATTTACTGATTGCTCTAGCCCTCTGGAATAATGCTATTGATGCCATCTAGTGGATGACTTTTATCTATCCCTAATGCTAGTCTGGGAGTAATTATAATCCTAAAGGTGCAAGAACAGACTCTTGACAATTTGCTGACAGAAATATCTCTTTATGTTAAAAAGTCAGAACTATATTAACATTAAAACCAGCACATATGCATTAATAATTCAAACAAAACATGTTGGATACTGAAGCATCAAATTCATTACTGGTTAAAACAATTGCTATTTGTATGCTTAAAAACAGGTTTGACCTAGTAAACATGTAGAAACAAACACAACATTCCAAATAAAATGAAGTACTATGAATTCATGCCAACAGACAGTTTAACACTTAGAATTTATGCTATGCAGTAAAAACAGAAAAACAATTAGAAATAATTTCACTGTTGTTTTACAATAGGTCATCATATTCTATGAAGCGTAACGTCACTGACACCTACAAGTGTCAGTGGTTTTCTTTAGGGACACTGAACTTGCGCCTCTTTGGAGCAGTAGGCAAAGGGTCTTGACTAAGTGGAAACTGAAACTGAGAAACCTATATAGAGAACAGGGTATATATATTTAGATATTACAACTTTAGATATTACATTTTAGATGTTACAACTCAGCTACAGTTAGCAGCTGTGAGCATATTGGCACCAGAATTATGAGTAACAATGAAGACAAAATCCTTTAGAGGTTTTGGATTGTCAAATTTCTAGACTTTAGACTTTCTTCTCACTTCTCTGTCCCAACATTGTGCTATGCATTACATGTGTGTCTGCAGTTTTCCAAAGCAAGTCTGTGTTTACATTAAAGATTTAAGCTTACCAGTTTCTTTTCTGTGGATGCAGGAACTGTACCATCTTTACTGTCCTATAATCCCAAAATACACAAACCATTTACATCAATATGGAAAATAAAATTCATCATTATGAATAAGGTATTATAAAATGTTATATAATAATACAAATCCCTTTCCAGAAAAGTTGGGACACTTTATGTCATCTTGACAGCAGCATAGGGTTCTCCAAAATACCAGTATAAGCCTCAGGATGAATAGTAACTTCACACATATGCAGATCACTTATGCACTGATGCACCCCCATGCCATCACAGATGCTGGAATTTGTTATTGGTAACAGTCTGGATGGACTTGTCTGACTATAAAACACGTTTCCGCTTTCTTGCGTTTCTTGATGCAGCAGTAGACTGTGTTAAGTAACAACGTGGCTATGCCCATCACGGTAACATGATGGTTTCTCAAACAATACCGCCCAAGGACTCGATGGTCATGCATATTCAGTAGCAGTTTCCACCCTTGGCCTTTACACACTGAGATTTCCTCTGACTCTGTGAATCTTTTCATTATATTATGACCTGTAGAAGATCTAAAAATTTTTACAATCTTGTGCTGAAACACTGTCTTTGAACTGACTGACAATTCTCTCATGTAGTTTGGCAAGTTTGGTCATGACTCAGTCTTGCTTGCAAAGAATAAGCCTTTGGTGGATGCTCCTTTTATACTCAAGTTTTGATGACTTCATCTATTACCAGTTAATTTACTAATTGTGGAACCTTCCAGTGTTACTTGTATAAACTTTTCTGTCTTATTTTGCCTCTGTCCGAACTTATTTTTGAGTGTGTTGCAGTCATCACATTTTGTTTTTACAAAACAAATTTACAAAACACAATTAGATTTGTCAGAGAAACACTGACAATATTTTCATTGTACTTTTACCAGTTAAATACAATTTCAAGCAATTTAAGAAACTAAATTTTTTAATTTTTATTGCATTTTTAGAAATCCCAACTTTTCTGGAAATTGTGTTTGTGATTATAATTATTATTAGTATTACTATTATTTATACCACAGCATGGTTGAATGCTCTGATTGGTCAGAAGGTGTTTATTAATTTTGTATAAAAGCATGGCTTGGTTGGAACATAAACGATAGCTTTATATTAATATGCTCGCTCTAGTACGTTATTGTTTCTGTGTAACAGTTCATACATTGTGATTTATTTGGCAGATGGTCCACATAGTCTAGACCAATAAAAAACGGATTGTAAAAGCATGTTGTTTAACAAAGCAAAACATATAATCTTGAATGTTGTGATGGATTTTGTTAGGTGACAGTTATTTAACATTTATGGAAGCTGTCTTTGTTGTAAGTGCTTTGTAACATGCCAGTTTCCCAGCCCAGGAAAGTCTTGAGGCCAGAGACAGACTAAGTTCTGAGAGAGAGAGCAACTATAACGTTCATTGCAACTATAATGTAGGTGAGAACAGGAACTGATTTGTCTCTCAGACGTTCCACAGCATCAGTTATAACTATAAACCATCAACACACACAATGTGACATTCATCATAAAGTAAACATCCTAATCATTGGCAAAACGCTGTGGTATAAGTGGAATAACACACTCCAGGCCATGCTGTTATGTGTAAATAATGCACTATCAGCGTACAACAGCATGGTTTGTCATGTGTTATTCCTTACATGATTAAAGATATAGCGATACCTTTCTTGTTACTGAGGAGTTGATCACTCGGCCGCTCCTTGTTTTCCTGGTAGTCATATCGAGATCAGTTGTCTTCTTTACAAGACTGTCTGCCTGTTTAACATAAACAGACCTGAATCTAACACAGGCTCCATTAAGAAGCCTAAAGGTGTTACAAATTGCAAGAATATTAATTGCATTTTTAAATAAAACAATCATTCACTTTTACAGTCTACACAAATTACAGTGTATCATCACATCGTCACAATATAGTAATATAAGCCGCTTAGTGGGTGGGTTGTTCTTATAGACACAGCCTTACACAAATGCAGTGCAATGGTTTCTAATTGTTTCAATCACTGCAAACTAAAACACAACAGCACAGTCTGGGAATTACTTTTCTTGCTCTTCCTTGTGCCTGTTTTGGGACTATGGAGTTGATTATCTTTAGTTTAATGTAACGTACAGGTTTTGTGAAAAAGCTTTATCATGAATACTGTTAAAACTCCTTTTAAGAATATAAATAGTTCTGATTTGTTTAACACCTTTCTTGGTCACTGCATAATTCCGTTTGTGGCATAGTGTTATCATCTGTATTATTATGATGATGATGATACACTGGCATCAAAAGTCTGTTTGTGTGTTTAAACCGGATTATGTTGCCACTGAGAAAAGCACTGGCTTTGGGAATTAACACAGGTTCAGGTATTCCAAGGTATTCAATATTTTTGACAGAGGTACCATGAACTGTGAATTCTCCTGCATCTCCTCTTTGCTCAGTTCTGTCAAAGTGAAAACAGAACATTTCTATGAAAGTAACATTTACATTTTATTATATTTGCTCTGTTTAATGTAACACTAGTATTATTACAGGTTACATCAAGATTATGATGAATGCAATGTACACATCTGAACACTGATCTGAATAAATTATAAATTGATGATCGTCTCAAACCCTCTGAGAAAGCTTACCCGAGTTCTCGATGCCAGTGTCAATAACAACATTTTCTTTGGTTACAAACTCCTATTTACAGAAAAAAATACAATGAATGCAACACAGATTTACTTTAAATAAATAAATCTGAGTACTCTCCTAAAGAATTCCGTCCTTACTCGCTGAACCTTTGACACACAAGCCATTTCTTCTTCGTTTATTTTCAAAGTCCATCTATCTCGGGCACATATTGGCTCGTCATTATCTACCTGCACATGTATACAGGCAAACAGTTTCAACTTAATTTTAATCCAAATTAACCAGTCATTTTAATGTAAACCATATACTGAATTAAAATCTATATTTAACCATGTCTCCATGGTCTCCAAAGTTTGAATGGCACCTGTTCCAGTCTGTCTCTCTCAGTTGTGACATCCACTTTTAGGGTGTGGAAAGGTGTAACAACTTCTCCCATTGTCAGATTCACCGGTTCTTTCTGAAACACCAGCATACTGTTTTCTCCTTCTTTAAAGCCTGGTGGCTGGTAGTCATGTGGAGTCACTGCCAAGCATACACACAGATGTAAAATGTGCTGTGGAAAACTCACTCACACATGAAAATTTGTCTCTGAGAAATCAAAGTCAATGACATCACATTATTCTCAATTCTGTTTGATGAACTAAAACTCTTGGCCTGTCTATGCATGATTTTGTGCACTGTGCTGCATGAATGTGCTGCATATTTGCACGAATGAGCAGGTGTACAAGCTGTGATTTACCGTCATCATAGTAGGAGAGCTTCATGTTGAGGCACACGCTATCGGGGAGTGGGCCGAGGTTCTGCATCAGCGTGTACAGTTTACGCACCAACAGAATACTTGCTTTCTTTATGTCATTGCAATCCATCTTAGTCAAGTTCTTCTGGCTTTTGCTGATAATTTCAGATGCAACATTTTAAAGTAAGATCATTTCCTCTTTCAAAGATCATGGGCTCTATTTTTGGTGATTGGTGAACTCAAAAATAAGGTATCTTATCCTCTTTCAAAAAAGTATACACAATGACTTTAGCACTGTGACCTTATGTCATAATGATACATAATGATAATGATATTCTGTTTTCAGTAATAATAACAGCCTGGATGGCAAAACTTACAAGTGCCTTTTTGTCTTCAGTGCCTTGTTTGTGTCAAATGCAGTGCAAAACTCTTAGGCACATGCAAAGAAATGCTTTGCCAAAAAAAAAAAGCCAAAAATGCCTTAAAAACAACGAAATATTTCTGCATAAAAACCTATAATGCACAGTAACCAGCAATAAACAACTAAGTCATTTTTTGGGGTGGCAAAAAATAGTAGTCTCAGGTAAATTTTGTGTAGCTTTATAAGGAAACAGCCTGATATCTTTTACTGAGCATTCTGGAGAATCTCCCATAGCTCTTCTGGAAACTTTATTACACCTGCTTCTTTTTATTTGCATGCAAACCCCAGAAGCCTTTTTTGGCTAAAAACTCATCTGATATGTAATACATTACTTTAAAAAAGAAAGAATGCTAACATTTTTCTGTAACATAGGCTGCCTAAGACTTTTGTACTGCATTGAATCATTGTTCTCCAAAGAAAAGCATGTATCTCCAAAAACACTCCTCAGAAAAATGAACACCCCCCCTTTTGTTAATCATGGGGATCATACAAAATAAATCCAAAATGGGTGACTCTTTATAGGCTCATGAGGGTACATTATAACTCTATACCGTATATTTTATACTTTATATATTTTTATTTTTCACTGTGTCTTTTCTCTTATATACCTCTATCTTATTGCCTTTCCATGGATGATGCTGTAACAAAGAAATTAAAGGATTATCTTATCTTATCTATTCTAGTTAAAATGGACTTCCATGGACTGTAGCCTGTAAACATGGACCATGAAGTGATTTTCATTTGACGGATTCCAATGAGACACTGTTAACTTTAAAAAATATATATACATATTTATATATACACAGGGGTTAGAAAATGAAATTGAAATACCTGTCATTGCATCAGTTAGAGCAGCGTGTGAAGGTTCAATTAGCATGGTAAGAGCACAGTGTTGCTCAAAATATTGCAATGCACACAACATTATGGATGACATACCAGAGTTCAAAGGGAAAAAATTGTTGGTGCACGTCTTGCTGGCACATCTGTGACCACGGTATCCAGAAAATGTTTTCCACCACCAGCATCACGTAGTGACGACCACTGTGCAGGGCTTGTATATGTCATTCCCAAGATGAATTGACGCTGTATTGGCCGCAAAAGGAGGCCCTACACCATACTAATAAATTA
>JAOVVG010000047.1:22112689-22128995 GCA_028566375.1 Leptodoras nelsoni | reverse complement strand
ATATAAAATCTTTTTTTTCTCATTGCGAATCTGTTAAAGAGTTCAGTTCATTAATAAACACACTGGGTTCCTGTTGAGGCATATACAGTTGTATAAACATGTAGATGAGGAAGATTTCCCAAGTTGTGTATATTTGTACAATAATGACACAGTTATCTTTATTCTAATATTTTGTCAGGTATTTTGTTGGAATTATATAAAAGAGACAGCCGGGAGAGGCTCTTTAGGAAATACTGCTTTAGAAACAAGAAGCTCCATGGGGCTGCCTAATGAGAGCCATGCATATGTTTCATTTTGCAGTAAAAGGTCAACTCGCCACAGCTTTAATATGAACTGCCCCATACACCGCTTGAACGTTTTGGAGTTCCAAAAACTAATGTTTACTGTGTGTATCTGTGTACTCAGTGCTGTACCTGCACAGACTGGCATGCATGCACCTTACCTTTTATGTATTTATGATTTAAGAAGACTACTGTGGAATTTGGCATCGAGAAATATGATTAAATATGCAAGGAGAAGTAACTGGTTTTGAACATTGTCTGAGACTGTAATGATGTCAATGTTTCATGTTCTAAAAGATGGAAAAAGTTTAAGATTGTTGTCTGGAATAAAGTTTTACACTGACATGGTGTGGATATGTGGAGACTTATTTGCATCCTTAGTGCTATAGATGGGAAAGAGATTGAGAAGTTTATTATAAGCTTATTTAAAAAAAATCTTTAAGTATTTATAGATATACAGAATAAAGTGGCACGTGGTAATATATAGTACTATATGGATGTGTATATATAGTACTTAAAATACAAAATTGGAAATTAATTATGAAAACGGAAATGATTCTATGCAAACGATAAAGCATTTTTTTGACAGCAGTGCTCATAACTCGTATTTTTGAAGCATGTTGGTTCACTAATAACTCGTATTTTTGAAGCATGTTGGTTCACTTGAGCTGACAGGTCAGAAACAGTACGTTTATTATGATTTGTTTTGTGGGTATGATCATAATCCAGGAAGTAGATGGAACTGCAATACAACAAGAAAGACCAGCATGTGGCTGTCTGTCTGGTTTATGCATTGGATGTAGCGCACGCACGCACGCACACACACACACACGCGCGTGTTTCCTCAGTTTGACCCTGCAGTGTCAATGCACTGCACATTTCTTCGTTTTCTCAGTTCTTACGCATTATTTCTGAGAAGCGCAGTGAGAAGTGTGTTAGAGGTCCGGCCTGTAGACCACAGTGCAGATGCATGCTGATGTCACCAGGGGGCGCTACAGCTCGCGGAGGGTCACAGGGTGGCGACTGAAGCCCAGAGTGCAGTTTTATGGAAAGTAAACAAACTCATGCAAAGAAATCTATAAATGGCTCAGTGGATGCTCAGTCCACCTCGCGCCACATTTCCCACGACCTTACAATACAAGCAGCCAAAATAAACACTAGCAACTGTGACTTCCTATATCCGAGGTGACAGGTTCCCAATCCTGCTCCTGCACATTTTAGTGTTTTCTCTGGAAGCAGCACGGATAATAAACAGCCGTGTCTGAGTTGCCGATGTGTTAGAGCAGGCAAAACATTAAAATGTGCATAACAGGCGGTACTCCAGGACTCCAGGAACAGGGTTGGGAACTTTGCATTATGTATCTTCATTATTTGCATTTGGGCGTTAAAGAATTCAGCTTTTTCTTTGTTTTCTATCATAGGCCATATACACAATTATATACGGTCTATAGATTTTTCTTGCATTTGCTCAAAGGCGTTTTCGTGCTTAACGTGCATTTGCTGACAAGTCGAGTCTGTACTTCCGCCCTGCGCTTGTGCGTTACGTGCGCGCTGTGACTTCCGTGTTTCTGAACACTTACAGAAAGCTCCTCCCTCCGCCCGCCCCGCCCCCACTCCCCATTACAAGAAGCAGAGTTTTCAGAAACACTTCCGCTCTACGTGCTGAAAGCTCGTGTGGGTCACGATAGCTTTAAATGTCGTGAGACAAAATGTAACGATTATCGGTTTTCTCGAAATTATTTTCAAAATTAATTTCATTTATGCGTGCTTTTTTTAATTCGGAAAACAGGAATCTCGCTATAATGTTTAGTCCAAAAGATCTGTCTCTCGTGCCTAACGTTCCTTCCGGGTGCAAAGAAAAACCATTCGCTGTCGTCGCTCCGATTCCAAGACCTTCTCTGAATTTAGGAATTTCCCCGGAAAGCCATCGCGGTTTGCCCGATGGCTCTTTACCAACTTCTCCCGAGTCTGACTGCGACGAAGTGCCAGGCGTCGGCTGCTTCCTGGAGCATAACACGCGAGAGATTATGGCCGCTTTTTTTCAGAACTACAGCTCCTCTTTTCACCCTTGTGGACGACATAATAAGGTTTTACAGACGATGAAGCGCGTTGTAGACAGCCTGGTGGTGAAGCACGAGCTTGTATATAAAGGTACCGTTTACATTTTGTCGAGAAATATAGTTTCTTCCGGTTACAGTCAAGTTCCCTAGGGCTGTGTGTTGGCTAGCTGGTTTGGCCTGGGAAGCTTTGTATTTTCGACTTTCCAGGTCAAAGCTTATGTAGAATTTATGTAAATGAGCAAGCAAGCACCTGAAACGTTCCTACTTGCAGTCAGCATATGATGTATACATGTTGTATTTCTAGACTTGACTCAGACTTAACCCTTGTGTTTTTCTGATCCAGGTATGCTTCAAAAGCTGGGTTTGGACGAGAGAGGAGATGACATGCATGTGATCAGTACAGTGGCTAAGGAGGTCTTCGGCGACGGCATCACAAACTGGGGTCGCATTGCCAGCCTGCTCGCCTTCGGGGCAGTTGTGTCTCGGTATGAGAAGGAGTCCGGACGAGGGCACTGTGTAAGCCTTGTGGCAGAAGAGATCTCGTCCTATCTCCTGTTTAATCAAAAGGAGTGGCTCCTGAAAAACAACTCATGGGTGAGTTGACTATAGACTTGAATAGTTTCAATTATCCAAAAAAATGTGGGGGAAGATTAAAGGCTCATTGTCCCTTTTAGTACACCCAGTACAGTCCTGTATATTTTTGAACACCCACACACACACTCACTCGGTTGGAATGTACCCTTCCTGTCTGATTCTACTGCGTAACTAGACAGTCACCCTTCCCATTTCCGTTTTTTTTATGCCTTGTGACTTATGAATAATGTTTGCCTAACTAATTTTGTTTCCATTCAGGATGGCTTTGTGGATTTTTTTCATGTTCCTGATCCTGAATCTTCAGTGAGAAACGCATTAACGACCTTTGTTACTGTGGCCGGTATCGGAGCTGTTCTTGCTTATTTGACACGATAAACCCTACTGGATCTTCTGATTGACTTTGGACTTGAAGCAGGAAAAGAACGGTAGCAGTCTGCCATCAAAAATTCCACTCAAAAACCAGTCTGGACTGTATACAATCCACGTAAATTGTTATATTTTGTGCATTTTATTCTTGAAGAGTTTATTTTTTTTATTAAAATGTTCAAAACACTATGTGATCTCAAGTTTCATCTTATCGAAACCATGTACAGAAAATTTTTTTTGAGATGGTGGTTTAACTTTTAAAACAAAGCTCAGAACATTTTCAAGATATCGTTAATTAGTTACAAATGTATTTATCACAATTATGTGGTACTGTGACTATATGGGGCTACTTTCCCAGGCATTAGTTTTTGTTGATCCTGAGGAATAAGCTGAAGGTGCTTACTACGTTTAACTGTACAAACTAAGGATACATGCCATAGATAGAAAATTTCACTTTGTGGAAACACTTTGGTGCCCTTTTTTTGGACGGGTCTGTAGTCCAGGACCTTCTGAATCTTCAGCACATTCACTCAATTCTTTTCTGTCATCTTAATGGTTCTGTAGAGAAGTGAGCTCATATAATAAAACTGATTATTCTGCATGTTATTTTCAGTTGTATTTTTGTTATTTTCTATTGTAATTTCACACTGCTTTCATTTGAGGATTGTTACATTGCCCCTTTTTTGTATCGATATCCGATTGTCATAAATAACTGTCTCGTGGAAAAGTTAAGATCAGCAGCTGACATATTCATCTGTGGTACTACAAGATTAAGACAGGGTTAATATCCATTTGGGATTTTGAAATGCATACATTTACACATAAACAAGCAATCTTTGATGTGCCTACAACAGGAAGAACATTCTGTCCTTCTCAAGTTGAAGCCAATATGCTGGGCTGGTTAGGCAGTGTTAAAGCCTGGTGTTAGGTAGGCAAGGTGTATTATAGTGTAGTATTTCAGTATAGTGTTTGCATTACCCTGTCATGTGACTCATGCTACACTCAGGGGATGCAAAGCTATTATTACGTTGTGGCAAATGAGCACACTAGGGCTTTTGAAGCCGTCCTACTCTCAGGCTTTCACCAACTGGTAACCTTGGTGACAGGGATCGTCTCTCATTGAGCACCCAGCTGCTCTAGTTTGTTCGGTCTTGATGTCTCATTTAAGCTCAGAACATGATCCAGCATTCTTCACTATAAGAGCCAGTGCTACGTACATACAAGTCTTCAGAATACAAGTCTCCCAAATTCATGCTGTTTCGTTTGTATCTGGTTAAATTGCTGTTAATATAGTTGTGGACTTTACTTACTACATCATTAGTGAACTTACTAAATATGAAATATTTAGATATGACTAAATATAGTAGACATTAAATATCCATCAGAAATTGGATTTGTCAGTGAAGAACAGGGACTGTAATAGGGAAGTGGTGAAACAGGACCAGGCCTACTAGAAAATGTGTGGAGCAGAAGTCACTTAAATGACACATTTAGGCAGGACAGCAATTATCAGCATAGTCTAGTCAGATATTTACAGTTTTGGTTTCCTGAACACCTGGTAGTAGGTTGTGGATTTAGCACGAGTTCTTAAAAAACACATGCGTGACATTGCCATCATATGATTGTGGTTTCAATTCCTGACATGCCATTCATAGTTTTTGTGGTAGGAACCTGATCTTAGGGGTTTTTTGTTCAAGCATTACAAGGAAAGGGGATGTTGATATCCGGTTCTTTACACAGAACACATGATTATGTAAGTTTAGTGTAGGAATAACGTTACTACATTAATTTAGTACATGACATATTTTTATTACAACATCAATAAAATTAGTAACAACATTGCTTTAAGGACCTGACCAACTTTAAAGATCTGACATGCTGATCATCTATTTAAACATCATAGCTGCTCGATACCTATAATTGACATATTAATAAGTGCTGATATGGTTACTTGTAGTTGTGTCATCAGTAGTTGCTTTTAAACATTTTATTTTTAACATTAATGGGCTGGGTAGTGTTTTCCGAGAATCCGTGGTGTCATGAATATTTCTTTTGCTACACTGTATCAGCACTATTGCAATATAAAGTAAGGTGGTGATGTGGGGTTATTTTTAAGACATTAGCAGTTAGGAAAAAATATATATATCTACTTGTTGCCATAGAAGGAACACTATATAAGGAATATTATATCAAACTTTAAGAATACATTTTAGACTGTGTTTATCTTATGCACATGTCCTGTCCAGCTGGCTGACTAGGATGTTTAGTCTCTAGTAACAAGTAAGTAATTAATAATATAACGAAAAGTCTTCCTGTTTCTCCATTTTGCTTTTAGTCTTTTGAGTCAACTCTCTTCCAATTGGCTAAATGCAATGTGGCAGGTGCACAATTTGCATAAAATTGGGCTCCACTAAACTTTTTCCACCACGCGGCGAGTCAGACTTCACCATTGGAAAGAACAAGAGGAGGAACAGAGAGCATACATTTGACACAAAGCATATGGATGTCATTTCCCAGCAGATGCCAGCTTCAGATTTTTCATCTGATTCTCAACACCAAATCAGAGCTAACAAGGAACAATGTTTTATATGTTTTATATGCAGTCCATTTTCAGATTGTGCCCAAGACTCAACCTCACTTTAATGGATAATTGCAACTGGATGCTGTAGTTTTGTACCCTGCTACTGAAATCATAATGACTCTGGGCTTATTTCAGGACTCTAACAACCACAAGAAGTATGCTCTCATTAATAACATTCTTTCAGCACACTTAGTACTGCCTCTTTTTATCCTTCTATACCTGTAAACATAACAATGTATAATTCCTCTTTTTGGTGTCACCCAGAAGAAATGTTTTTTTTTTCGGTCTGTTTCCTCTCAAGGTTTCATCCTCATGTCAGCTCTGGCTTTTTCAGATGAGGATTTGACTGGGGATTAAAATCCACAACTGAATTTTTGTAAGGCTGCTTTGTGACTGTCCATTGTTTAAGCAAGCACTATACAAATAAGATTGAGGTGAGATGAACAGAACAGATGTCACTTTAGTCATTGTTGACAGGTTAGTTATTAGAGCAGTCTTTGTATTTGAAGGTTATACCATCCATACCACAAAATTGAACGAATTTAGAAAATTTTTGAAAAGTTTTGGTGTACAATTGGTCAGTTGAATCTGGTCAACATTTTATACACACTACAGAGCATGGAGTATGTAACTGCACCTGTGTGGAAGCATGTGCTCTTATGTTTCTCTGCTTATATATTCAAGTTTTTCCTTAATTTGTCACCCATCTGTAGCTGGTTCCTGTCTTCAGTTTCCAAAGGGTTCAGACACCTGCCCGAATGAGTTTTATAAGGCATGCAAATGTTTGATTACAGATGTGCGGTCACCCCCACACAAGATTACATACTGCTCTCACAGTCTATTTTAGATTGATATTGTGCATGTAGTCACTGTAAAGATGTGTATTTACTTTGTTACTGTGAAATATAAATGAGCATTTGGCAGAGGCTAGTCAAAGATCTATCACTAGCACATGTCAATTAGTTAAGTATAAGTTCTATGGTCTATGGTCTATCCACCATTTCTACACATATGAGAATACTAGCATTGCAGTTTTCTTTGGTTCACAGTTAATAAGAAACAACTATCAAACATAAGGAAATTTGTAAGAAACTAATGATTTGTAATAGGAAAAGAAACTATGGTCTAAATTAGGACTTCAGGTTTATTAGAGTGAACAAGAACAAGATAAAATTATGGTAAAAAAAAAGTAACTTATTTTCAGTAATAACATTCCAGGCAAATAACTATAAATTTATTGACAGAAGATGGCTCTGGTTCATGGCACTCCTTTTGTACAAGAATTGTAAATCACAGATATCTCAGCTATAAGAGAGCTATTTATAATATAGAGCTGAAATCAAGAGAAAATTCCACTACATTTGAATTGGAAGGAAGGGAGAGGCTTATCATCAATAGCAAAGGAAAGAGTGTGCACAACTGGTCTAAAGAATCTAGACAATATCAGCCTTCCTATACATTACCTTAAAACAGCAATTCCCAATCTATTGAAGGATAATGGTTTGCATTTTATTAATTTGCATTTTCCAAAAACAGTTTATAATTTTGTAATTTCTAATAATTGTTGCTTGTCCCTGGGCACCTTTTCACCATACTCTCATTCAGAACAGACCATTTAATGCTCAGAGAGATAGAGAAAACCCCAAGAGTCGTATATTCTAATGTATAAGCCTTTCTAAGCACATGAATGTTTATGGTAATGTTTATGTAAATGTACAGCTTTCATGGAAGGATGGCTAGGAAAAAGATCTTCTCTCTAAAAAGATATGGTAGCATGACTTTGCATGACTTTAGCAAAATTGCATTAGACCAAACCAGGTTCTGGAACAAGTGGAGATGTGTGGTCATCATGTACAGTGCTATGTTTTGCAAGAACCAAACCCAGTGTATTGCCAAAAACACTAACTGTCAAGCCTGGTGGTGGTGGGGTGGTGGTCTGGTCTGGTCTAGTTACAGGACCTGGGAAACATGTCTTTAAGACAATGATGTACTCCACTTTATACCAGAATATTCTTGAGAAAGATGTGAGGCCGTCTGTGAAGCCACAGCAGTTTAAGCTTGGCTGAAATTGGGCCATGCAATAGGAGAATGATTTCTAGTGCACCAGGAAATTGACACCTGCATACTAAAGAAGAAAATAATGAAGGTATTGTATGGCCAGTTCAAAGTCCAAACCTTAACCCAATTGATATGCTGTGGTGGGATCTTAACTGAAAATGTATTGAAAAAAAGTATTGACCTACTGTGGAATTTGTCCTCTGCATTTAACCCATCCATGCACTAAGACACACACACACACCTTCCAGTCACAAGGCTGGTTCCTTAACCACAAGCCCACAGCTATAGTTAATGTATTTATTAACATCATACATCAATGAACTGCAGCAATGTTGTAAGGAAGAATCAGTCAGACATTTTGTTACTTCACATTATTATTGCTACATGTTACAATTATAGGGATGTGCTTATTATCTCCCATCTGATTTCTAAATGTTGGTTTACTTTTTGGGGACAAATGAGGATATGTTGAAATTTGTTGTGTTTTTTTCTGTGATTATTTGTTTGTTTATAGTCATTGGTGAGGAACACACAATAGTTATTTATGCCCTGATAACTAAAAGCACATACGTGATGTAGGGTGCACTGTACTTTAGGGCAATGGTGGCTCAAAAGTTAAGGTTACTGATTAGAAGGTCAGGGTTTCAAGCCACAGCACTGCCAGGTTGCTGGGCACAGGTTGCTGGGCACTTGATCAATGCCCTTAACTATCTCTGCTCCAGGATTACTATATCATGGCTGACCCTATGCCCTGACCCCAGCATCTTAACAATCTGGGATATGAGAAGAAAAACCACAATGGTGTAATGTATTTGCGAGTAATAAAACCTTCTTCTCCCTCTTCTTCTTTTTTTATCCCCATGACTATGTAATGACCAAAAACACCCAACACCCAGTGTCCTCTATAAATGACAAGTTTCACTTTTGATTCTGGTTCCTCTCAAAGTTTTATCAAGTCACTGTTTTTTCCTCTGGCTTGCACAATAGGAAACTAAATCTGCATCTGTATGGCTGTAAATCTGGATCATTGCCTGTGATTTTCCGGTTGCTGGAGAAGCATTCATTTATATGGAGTTGCTACACCAGTCTTCACACTTCGGGGATGGCCAATAGATTTTGGGACATGGCTGTAGGGACTTGTTCCCATTCAGCCACAAGAGCATTTGTGAGATTTGTCACTGCTGAGGTTGGTGAAGTGAAAAGGCTGGCACTCAGTCGGCTGTCAAACTCAACCCAAAGGTGAACAGTGGGTTTGATATCAAGGAATCTGTGGCCACTTGAGTCTTCAGAACAAACCTTGTCAAACTACATTTCAAAGACCTTGCGTTTTGCACAGGGGAATGTCATGCTAGAACATGTTTCAGCTTTGCCCTGTATTTTAATGCAACAGAAGACATTCTATTCGATTTTGTGATTCCAACTTTGTGGCAACATTTTTGGGAAGGCCCACATATGGGTATGATGGTCAGTGGCTTCACTTATTTGAGCATCCTCAGCTCAATTCAGAACATAACTGTGTCCCATGCTTTTAATATGTGATTGCTAGTCAGGGACCCATAATCATGAAGTAAGTAATTAGTGTCACATAGTACTATGTTTGGTTTTAGTGTAAAATAGACATTACAGATGTTTAATTGTTGATGTTGACTAAAAACTATGTTTTCTATTTACAATAAATCTCAGTAAACCTTTAACCAATACTAATTTGAGTATATCAGTTTTCCAGTGTTGATGAGTATACTGTATGTTTGGTGCAGAATCGATGAAGTGTATAAAAATCAATTCTGAGGGTGCACCAGATATGAAGATACCAGAAATATCATGTATTTTGTATGTAAGATAAAATGTTTATCACAATGACTAATGGAGGATAACATTTCATGGTTTGAAAGGAGAAGCCTGATCACAGAAGTCCAGAAAGACCATGAGTTTCTTTTTTTTTCTCTACTGTTATCTCAAGATCACAACTTGCATTGCTTTTGATCTCAAGATAACAAAAAATGCTTTCTCAAGATTGTAACTTATGATAAAAGTTATTTTCCAAAATCACATAGAAGTAGCATACTAGTCAGGCACAATATATAACAAACCATTTTTTACAGGGCAGCATGGTAGCGCAGTGGGGCAGCACTGTATGTGTGGAGTTTGCATAGGTTTCCTCCCAGATAATGAATGAATATTACACATATTATAATGTCATCTCTGCAATCCTCTCCTCTCCTGTATACTTATGGGAACCAGGTTTATTTGTACATCTCTTACCATGTGTCTTGGGAGCTCTTGTGAGAACAATTTAGACAGCATCTCTCAAACATCATGCAATAGCTATGGAGGCCTCAAATTGTCTAGTAATGAAACTGACCACTTGTTCAGGATCATAATAGAGTAGTCTAGAATGATTTCTGATTCTTCTCAAGTGAGGGACACTAATTTGGAAATTATCTAGCTGTGACAAACATTCAGTTATTTCCTCTTGAGTCAGTTCCTGATTAAAGTAAATGCTCTCATGTATACACACTTATCAGCTATGAACAGCATGTATGCCGAACCATGCTGTTTAACAGCATGAGAAAAATATGTTGTGCTCTTGAGAAAACAGCTTTGCTTATCTCAAGTTCATGAGAATAATAAGTTAATAAGTGTTATCAAGATAATAGCACAGAAAAAAAATATCATTGCGTTTCTGGACTTCTGTATGAACAAGACTGGGAACATTCTAAAGAAGTATCCAGCTATAGATATGATGCAGATGTAATCAGTTGAATTATAATTGATGTGGCCTCGTGAAAATATCACCTTAACTTTGTAAAATCTTTTGTAGGAAATTATCATGGAAAGCATTTTCATAATCCTTATGGGAAGTTTAACTGAGCAGTTTTATTTTCTTACTTAAAACAATACAGCTTTAAACATTTGATTTCATTAATATTTGTGATCACATTGTCATACACATTTTACATTGAGAATCAATTTCAGGCTACAACTAACCCTGGATCTGAAAAGTCTGCACACTCACTCATAGATCTCCCACAGGTATAGCAGTCCCAGTATGAGACCTCAGTGTGTTATGCATGTTTTTGTTTGTTCAGATGTACTCTGTCTCTGGTTACATGCTCATCCATAGGGCCTAATGAGGATTACCTCAGGAAGACACATACAGGACCATGCCTGCTGCTTGCTCCAGCACCTGCTGTGGTTACCTGAGCTAGAAAAGACATTTATTAAACACAGGTGACTCTAGACTACACTCTATAGTGACTTTCAGAATCAATCTGATATTTATTCTGAAATATTTACATTTTCTAATTTATTTTAGTGAATTGCAGATATAATCAAAAAAGGAAGATATTTAACTTTTTTTTTGTAAAGAAATAGTTCCTTATGCAGCCCTGTGATCTTACTCTGCAGAGTGACTATATTCATTGTTTGCCTCCGTTCTCCAAGAAATACTGTAGCAGATACAATGATATACTTCTTATATACTAATACTTCCTCTCTGGTTGTTCTTGTGTGCTGAAAGAATGATGGGATGGTAAGAGTCATATCTTTGAAGTTCTAAAATTGTGTAAGAGCTCCACATGCATGTGTGTGTGTTTAAGTTAGGAAGCCACACTACAGACTGCAGTGATTAAATAAGCATACAGCTTATTTAACATAACCATTGAAAATGAATAAGGTCTAACTTACAGTATCATTATTCTATTTTTTTTAATAAAATATCCTTTCAAGCAGTCATACATCTTGCTAGTTATGTGACCAATTAACTCAATCGGTTCAATTTTCTAGATTTTTATGGCCACAGTGCATGGCTGTAATGGTTACTTAAAGCAGGATAATGCTCCAAAGTCGCAAAGCTCAAATCATCTCAAACTTTTTTCTTGACCCTGACAATGAGTACACTTTAATCAAATGGCCTCAACAGTCACCAGAGCTCAATCCAACAGAGCACCTTTGAGATGTGGTGGAACGGGAGATATGCATCATAGATGTGCAGTTGACAAATTTGCTGCAACTTCTAAGAAATGTTTCCAGTACCTAGTTGAATCTATTCCATGAAGAATTAAGCCAGTTCTGAAGGCAAAAGGGGGTCCAACCTGGTACTAGCAAGATGTACCTAATGAAGTGAGCAGTGAGTCTTTATCTGTTGTCTCTATAAAGCTAGAGCCTTTCAGTGGGTGGATACCAACATTCAGAAATCTCTCTTCTTTAACACTTTCAAGAACATTTATTCACTCCAGAACTTCATTGCATTACTGTTATAAAACTCTTAAGAGTGTATTAATGTCAATCTTTCTTACTGTTTATAAAATCAGAATCCAGCATTCTTTAGCAAATGAATTTTTAAAAGGTGGTTTTTAAAAATGCCACTAACATTGTTTGGACTATTAATAAAACAAGAAGAGGGTTTCATGGGTGAATGTTAGTGGTGTTAATATGAAACACAAAGAATAAAACACTTTAGTACACACTATTATAGTGAAAATAACCAATAAAATGATCACCACAGTTGAGTATTTTCCTGAAACACATGCCAAATTATTTTATCCCTCTTATGCCACAGCAATCTAAATACACTTTTATTTATTAAAGAATGACACATGATTCTGAAAGTTAGTTCTCGTTAACATACGTTGCTTAGCGAATATATTTTTTTGTTTTAAAATGACAAATGTAAAATTATGTAATAATGTGAGCATTGTCCATTCAAGTCCATTGATGTTAGTTATTCTATAGAAATGAGAACATAGAACAAGCACAATAAAGCAATGTTTATTGGATTGTAAAGTATTTCTAAGTGTACTTATTAAAATTGAGAAAGAATGCCCTTGCCCTAAATGTCCTCTTTATTTGTGCAATTGTTGGCAGTTTACAAGTCCAGGTCTGTTTAGGGAAAAAAATGTGGTAAAGTTTGATGTTGATCTGTCAGGAGAATAAGGGTCATTTAGTCATGTTCCCTTTATCAACAGCTCTCACTTAAGTTGTCAAAACATGTCCCTACCCTGACCTAGTGCAGGGAACACAATTTTATTTTTTAAACATATTACTGATATTACTGGCTAAAAGTATGATGAACCTTAGAGACTGTACTGCACTAATCAAAATGGGCCTACATTAATGTCTGGCTTTAGGAATTTACAGAACATAAATCATTTGAATACATTTGTCTATCACATGCAGTCAGGACTGTAGGGGAATTCCTTCTAGTGGCCTTGTGTTTCTAAAGCATAGCAGCCAACATTCTGTATATAGAGTGCAGTGTCATGCAAAATGTCATTCTTTTGCTTCTTATTTTATGCTTTTACTTTTTGATGTGCACATGTTGAACATGACCTTTCTGTGCATGTTTGACTGATCTATTTTAGACATTTATAGACCATAACTATTTAATGGAAAACAACCTTTTACAACCTCAAACATTAAAAGTGAAAGTTCAAATACACCACATCCTTTGAATATTCAAGATTCAATATTCCAGATTACTGTCATTCTACTGTACACCAATGTGTTTAGAAGACCAAAATTACTTGCGTTGGATTCATTAAAATAGAGAGCATATATAAAATAGAAATAAAATATGTAAGATTAAAATTGATACAACAATAATGACATATTTTAATATTCACATGCTGAAAAAGTTGCACATAGTGGTTATTACAACTATGAGTATTCCACATGCCGAGGATTTAACATAGTGATTGTTACACATAAAGATTATTGCACATTATGGTATTGCACATTAAGTTATTGCACATTACGATATTGCATATTACAATATTTCACAGATGATTTATTCTTAAATAAATATGCATAAGTATTTGTCTAATGAAGGGTGAGGATCAGTCTTGAAGCCTACGCAAAGCAATCTCTGTGTGATAGAAGCGTGTGCACCAAATAAGAAATGAAATGTTATTAATCCTTTTAAAATCAACCTTCAAGGGCCAGGATATTTGGGGTTTTTTATCACATTAATTAGTGTATTCAACTGTGTTTCAGAGGACATTGCTGTTTTGAACTATATGGAAACAATATGTCATCTGAGAAACTGAGAATATAATGATATAGTTGGAGGTTGACATGACACTGTTGTACACAACAGTAGAAACCTCTCCTAGCCCTGGGGGGGTATCATGTCTGTAATCACCCCCCTTCCCAAAAAAAGTAGTACTTTTGTATGGGAAATCACAACACTTACACCTATAAACTAACAAGTGAACTCTGATGTTCAGTTGTATCCATTTGTTGATAAAATAATAAACTGAATAATCACCATATACAGTAATTACATAGTTATTTAATAAGTAAAGGTTAAAAGAACTCAGACATGATGATACATCACACATACTGGGATTTTGTGATCTCATTTGTTGCATTCATTCATTTTGTAGTGGAAATTTGACTTACGGAAAATATGATAAAGGGGTAGGAAATCAGTCATACCTGTGCTCTGGTGAAGGAGCAAGTTTGAACTTTGTAGTGATTTTTTATTGATTGACAGGACAATAGCAAAGTTTCGTGTAGTCATGCATATGAGCAGATCTTATGTCATGTCTCCTGTTTTGTGTGTACTGTGAAGGGGGTGGGGGGGTGGGTTATGTATCTGGCCTCCTACAGAGTAAAAAAGATTTGGCATGGTATCTCTTTCTGAGTGCTGTGTGATACAACTGGTTAATTTCATCTTGTAAACCAAGTGAATTGCCCCAACATGTATTCATTAAAATTTAGTGATTGAGTGATTTCACTTCATTGCACAATGTACAGCAATGCATATGACTTGTCAAGCTATGTGCACACTTATGATTGGTTAGAACAGTAAGTAACAACACCTGGGATTAGTCATTACATTCTTAACAAGAAGACATTCCGTTCTTTAGGGCATGCAGTTAAATGACCTTACACGTGGAGTGAAAACCTCATCATGCTTCCTGACCTTTAAGCAGATCATGCTAATCTAGCTAACCAGTGAGAATGCTTAAGAGAGGTGGAGGAGAAACTTCCATTTACTTGAGTATCAGATCAATCAATCTTAGATAAATCGCTAACAAGTGAGCTTACAAAGATGGTGTAGACTCAGTGGGTTTTTATGAAAGGTTTTATGATTATGAGGGAATAAAGACAAATGACTCCCATTTTCATTATCTTGCTAAGTAATTCTGCCTAATTTAGTACAAATAAATTTAGCTTTCATTCATTTAAAAGTAAATGTGGATATTTTAGCTTTGCTCCACCCAATGAACCTGCAGAATTACTGGAGCCTTAAATGAACAATAAACTTACAAATTACTTTATTGCTTATTACTTAAGTAATACTCTAGCCCACATTCTGGCATGGTACCCAATGTCTCAAGCAGAACATTACCTTTACAACATACATTCCAGATGTAAGATGCTACATTCTCAGTAAGATGCCATGCATTCATTACATTTTTTATATTCCTTTATATTCCTAGTTTCTAAAGAATATTACAAAGGAATTTCCCAAAACATTACTGTTGGACATTAGATTATTTTTTAGATTATTAGAGTATTTTCCCCCTTCTTTTCACTGCTTCTGTTCTTGGGATTGCCACAGCAGATGAAGTCCACATATGGCACAGGTCAGGTATTGCCCTTCTTGACATAGTCCTCCCATTATCTGGGCTGGGGACCAGCACTACAAGTACACTGCACCTCCAGTGGCTGTGTTGTGGGCTCAGGGACTCCCAGAGCAACCCAGAGTCCTAACCTTCTGAGCCACCATCCATCCAACCATCCATCCATCCATTATCTTAACCACTTAAAGGCATTTATACTGTAAACACCCAACAAGTAAGTTCATAATTAAACCTAGTGAAGTAAGTGGTCATGGAGGCAGATTCAAAGGCCTCAAAAATATTTCACAATTTCTAGGCTGCAATTACTTAATAACACAAAATATTTGCATTCAGTTACCATGGCAATGAAATTTGATATTTTATGGTCAACCTGGTAAACATAAAAAAAATAACATGGCCTCATTTCATGATCCTTTCTAGGTGGGCCATTGCATTCTGTAAATGTCAGTGAGTCAAATGAAAGCCATAAAAGTGTGACACCAATGAGAGAAATCATAGTCAGAAGGTCTACTATTGGGCCACTGTTTCCAATAGCCCCTTCTACTGTTTAATAAAAACTGTTACACTTTTGTGTAAAGTGACACCTATTTGCAATATTTATATATAAGAAGAAGAAAAACATTTTACAGATTTCATTTGACTGATCCTCATACCTGTCTCCAGTAACATAAACTTCATTCATTCATTCATTTTCCTAACCGCTTATTCCTTTTCAGGGTCACGGGAGAGCCGGTGACTAGCCGGCAGCATAGGGCGCAAGGCAGGAACAACCCT
>JAOVVG010000047.1:22067086-22078175 GCA_028566375.1 Leptodoras nelsoni | reverse complement strand
GAGTACCCGGAGTAAACCCATGCGGACACAGGGAGGACATGCAGACTCCACACAGAAAGGACCCAGACCGCCCCACCTTCTTGCTGTGAGGCGACAGTGCTACTGTGTCGCCCCTGCATTCAAACATTTGCACGGTTAATGGCAAGCACATTAGCATGGTTAATGTTCTTGTGATATTTTTTGCTTAAATTTGATTTACTATGGATTTTTGTCTGCTTTAGTCTACTATAATTCTTAGTACATGATGTGTGCTAGCATTTATGTTCCTCCTCTTTGCAGTTATGCTGGTCAGCAGCAGAGAAAATAACAGTTTGGTAATACATGCCTCAAAAATATTTTGTAAAATACATTTTAGTAGAATTACAAATGTGTGGACTATCAGAACAGCTTTTTATACAAGGATTTAAATTCTACACAAACCCGCTGCTGGTAAAATCGAACAAAATCCTTCCCATATTGAAAAGCAGCATGGAAATCTCTTAACTGCCCAATGTACATATTTGAATATTGGTCATTTCTTTAATGTGTTTGTAATGACGGGCTCCCGAGTGGCGCAGACGCCCGTTTGCCCTATCATCCGGAGATCGCGAGTTCGAATCCGGGTGATGCTATAGCTGCCCGTAGCCGGGAGCAAGATTGGCCGTGCTCTCAGGGTGGGAGGGGCAGCATACGTTCTCCCCCCATGTCAATCAGCGCGACACTGTCCAATCACGGGCGTTTGTGAGCTCACGTATACAGGAGGTGGGCGGGAGCGCTCTCCTCCAAGCACGCTACACCTCTCCCAAAAGTTGCATGAGCCGCAGCTTGAAAAGAGGCGGCGGTTGGCATTACGTGAGTCGGAGGAAGCACGCGAAGGCTCCGCCCTCCCGGACTGGCGGTTCGTCGTGTGACAGGGGGTGGATGGAGTGATGGGTGGGAATTGGAGACGACTAAAAAAAATTTGGGAGAAAATTGAGGGGTGTGTTTGTGATGAACAACTATTCATTATAATCCACAGAGTTTTGGCAACAATACTGTCAGATGAGGAAACTTGAACTGTTTGGTACTGTGCACAGTGACCCCTTTCATGAATGCTGTGAGTGTTTTGTCATACATAATGAGGGGAGGTAAACCTTGTTATTCTTCCCATGAACCACTCATATGGTAATCCCTTAGACACGAGCCTACACAATTACGCTGCACTTTGGGGCGTGACTGACACTGAATGAGCAGTGATTTATGGACACTTCGTGGCAAAGAAAAATACTAAAAATAATAATGTGTTAAAAAAAAAAATGCCGTGATGCTGTGATCAAGCTATCAAGAGAGTTGCTTTAGTCTTCTGAGACTACATTTGGCTTAGATGACTTATTTTAGGTAGAGCTATTGAAAAGGCAAATGTAATGAAGTAACCACAGAATGCGAAACTATTTTTTACACTGTGTGACAAAACGCAGTTTAATGTGTCTTGCGGTTCCTGATCAGTGCTTTCTGTTAATTATCATCTCACACGGATGTAACTGAGTTAAATATGTTTCAGGGTTATTGTGTCTTTTCTCAGGTTCAGAAGCTGTTTTGCTGTTATGCAAGCCTCAGGAGCCTAGGCTACTAAGTACTCATGACTAAGTGTTAGTAATGCATTATGGTACTTGTTATATTTCAATCACGTCCAAAAAAGGAAAGCATGAATTTCTGGGCCTATTTTACTCTGTTTTGCTTCCATTTTGTCCACAGAGTCCTGTCATTTAAATGCTTCAGATAATGCAGTGGTAATGCTCTTTTCACAGTTATGAAATATGGTTGCAAATATGATATGATGGAAATTATATCAGACACATTTTTTTAAACATCTCTAAATATTTGGAGTTTACCTCATGGAAACTGATGGCCGTCATGGCTCCCTGGTGTAGTTTCTTCTTGAAGTTCTGGGCTATGCCGAGCTCCTCCTCATTGAAACGGTTGTGCTTAAAAAGCACAGCAATCTTCACAACTACTTTAACCAGGTCCTTAATCACTTTCTGGGCTTCTGTACGGTTCCCTGTGTACTCCTTCGACACACGGTAGAGCTCGTCCAGGATCTCACTGCTGGTGTCATCAATGAACATCTGCACCACTGACTTGTTAGCTACATTGCTGAGAATCTTCTTCTGGGCTTTCATAGCCAAATCTCTGGAGCTAAAGTTCTCCATTTCTTGTAAAGGGGAAGAGAGAAAAAGAGATGGTTTGAAATTGAGAATGCTCAGTTGTAATTTGAGTTTTAATTTTTTTTTTTTCCTTTCTTCAAATTTCCTTTGAAATAAATGGCCATCATAAGTTACGTATTTAAATTTAAATATGTACGAGTGCATTAGTTTACAAAGGAATTGCAGATCTACTCAAAATACAATATGCAAGCCGGCAAAAGACTTGTTATTCTTTTATGTTGAATGCAGGCGTCAATACCACATCCTCTATTTCTGTTTGTGTATTGTGTTGGCTGAGATTTTCAGCCTTTAGGGATACACCCTTAGGGCCTTGCTGTAGAAAAAAGAACCTCCAGGGAGGGGAAACACTATCCTAAAGGACTTCATCAGTACTAACATGTCATGTAAACAAACTAAAGATTATGCCAGTCTAGGTCCCATTTATCTTTCTCAAAACCAAAACCAGTTTTATATATAATATTATATCAATTGCCAGTTTAAACGGATTAGACTGCAAAATCTATTCAAGAAAACAGACAGAAGCAGAATACACTTCCTGTTCTGGTCTTTTTGCCTCTTGCAACTGACGGAGCATGCAAAGGCAGGTATGAAGGAAAAGATGATTGCATAGCTCACAAGTTTCCACATGCAACTCCAGATTGGGCCGTAAAAACGGGAACATCAGAGCCCAAAGCTGCTCCACGTCGAGTAGCTCTCAGTGACAAGAGGAACAAAACTTAACTACTGTGCTTTACCATTTTTGATCCCCATATTGTGTTTTACACTAATTGCTGTTATTATTTATTTGTACACAGTAGGACTCTCTTATTGTGCCTCATGAACATTGGCAGTCTTATCCAAAAATAAAGAATGCTAACATGCTGGTAGTACACTAAATTAGCTAAGCCAACCTTTATCTTTGATATGCTAAAGAACAATATGTTAAATGTGTACCAGTGGCAACACATCCGATGCTGTCACTGGTACCTTTCTGAAAGAAATGAAAGATGTCAACCTAACCGACTCACTGTCATATTTGAATAACGTCAGATTCTCGGCTGCTGTTGAGCAAGTTGCTTTTTCCTGTTTCATTGTTTCATACTGACAACTATAGAATGCAGCATCATCTTCGATCTGTTATGATCACAATCCTTATAGTGTATTTATTGCATATTAACAGATCTGATTAAGCCGTAGACTACATGAGGAGAAAAAGTTAATGTTGAGCATTAAAGGATATTACTGTTCATGTCATGTCATGTAAATAGATTTACATTGCATACATTTAGATTAAACAGGTTCCCAATTCCAACGCCATTAAAAGTTTTTCCCCTTTGCCAGAATTTAATAGATTGTTAGTACTAACTGTTAGCTGAGAACCCAGGTCACACGGATGAGTTAGAGAGAACTTTGATTGGAGAATTATCTACAAGCAGGGTAAATATTTATCATTCTTCCGATGTCCGTAGCACGTAGGCTAGAGCTGAGTGTGTTGATGCATTTAAAGAGGCAAGGCATGGAGCTTTTCTAGCGTGTAAAGTGTCCTATTGGCTTGAGTAGAAGGCAGCAGGACTAACCATGTCATTAGAAAGCAGCTAAAGGACAGGTCATAACCTGCTGCTGGAGAACTGGGACTGTCTGTGATCACCCTAATGTCACTAACAAGGTAATGTTCTGATTAAAACAGAGCAGGCAGGGAAATTCCATGCATTTCCCAATGACTATGTTATATTATACATGCTGTTAGAAACGTTGTTCATTTCTTGCTCTGAGTGAGATACGGTTTTGACTTCGACTGTTCTGTATATAACTATATGAATATATACTTACTAGATATCCTTGATACAAGTTTACTACTCTTACTAGTATTGTATTGTGCTCATATCACCTAAAACATTGGTTCACATATAGTTTGTGTGAAATTGTAGTACTGTAGGTGATTCGGTGAAAACAAGCTGTCAAGCCACTTCACAACGGCTAACCTGACAAAACAATTATGGGCTGTATGGTGATTTCTTTATGCAAATGAATAACGGCACCAGTGAAAAACCCTCATGTACACTATCAATAACAGATTCTCACCTCTTTTACTGAGGGTGTTTTTCCCAGGTAAGTACTAGGACAGCACACATTAGCTGTGTGTGGAATGTTTGCTTTGTGCCATGTCATGCACAGACACTCCATGTCTCTTAGTGTGTGTGTCTGTCATGTTCTTTACGCCCTGTTCAGCACTGCAGTTGTGTTTCATGAGATGACTGAAGAATGTACGCGGTTGTTCATAAAGGAAGTGAAACCCTGTTCTGTTAGGCAGCGGCAAAGCCTTGCCAATCATTTGCTTTTTTTGCAATTTCACAAGACAGTGAGTCAGTTCTGATACAAGAGGCCCTTTAGATTTTCAGGCAACGGCTACTCTGCATCAAATGGAGCAGTGAACATCTCCGCTTAATTAGGTCAGTGTTCGACAGGGAAACTCCAGTGTTTCAGCTGCCTGTGTAATAGCAGCAAGCAAGCTTTATCTTTTCTAATCGGCACACATGAGGCAGGACCTGATACCTGTTCCATCTTGAACACAGGATAGATTCCTTCCAAACTACTGCTTACCCAGGGAGGCGGGAAAGAGACAGAGCCAAGAATCTGTACAAGAGCCAGCTGCTCCAGCTGCTGAAAAAAACAGCTTGTTTTGTTTTATAGATTTAGATTAACTAATTACAGAAATTTGTGGGTTTTTTTTATTGCTTTACCGATTCTCTGATCTTACACCTGTCTCTAGAGCTGTCTAGAGTGCGTCGAGCCGAGGGCATAGGTCAGTAACAGAGGGCTCTTACCTGCTTTTTCTTTTCTTTCCCTCCCTCCTCTCTGTCAAGTCTGTCCTCCTTGTGTGTGTAGCTCAGGTGATCAACATCCAGGTTTTTTTTTTTTTAAAACAATGCTACCCTTAAGCAAGGATGAAATTGAACAAAATGTCCAAAGAAACTCTCTGATCTGCTCAGCACTCTGTTTCAAGATAATCTGAGTTGTACTTCCTTGAGGAACTAATTGTCTAAGACACACCCCTAAGTGTGCATGTTTGTGTCTGCTTCTCTCTCTCTCTCTCTCTCTCTCTCTCTCTCTCTCACTCTCTGTTTCTCTCTCACATGCATGCTCACACACACACGCACACACACACACACAGACCGCCCTTCTCACTCACTCTGCTAGCTGCTGACAGAGCACCAGCATGTCCTAACAAGTGAAACCCCTGTAAAGAATTTAGCAGTAATCCTGGGATACAGGTCACTGCAATAGGGAGGGGTTTTCATTTTTTTCTTTTTTTCTAAAAACTATTATTGGAATGCAGCCAGCCTCACTCTGACTCATGTTCATGTCCCCTGAGAACTGGCTGTTTGGCAGCTTAGTGTGATACAGTACAACTGTAAAAGCTCGAAAGATTTAAATACTTCTGCAGAGAAAAATTCCAGTAACTGACATGACCCCAGCTGAGCTCTTTAACTTTAACTCCAAAAACGCTTACACAGATGTTTATATCATTACAACATTATAACACTCAACCCTCACATCACTTAACCGAAACTATGCTTTGCAGACACACATTCTGTCATTAGAAATGGTTAATAAACAACAAGAAACTGCTTTGCTTTTGCAACTCGTTCCTGGAAGTATAACTTAGTTTTTTTGTACCCTGAACTTCCACACCACAGATATACTATATATAAATATTATTTAAATGCTAATATTCATTTCTACTATTTAAAAGCCTGGTTTAATACACTTCATTTAAAAAAAAGCATACATTTACCTGTGTGCAAATAGTAGTATGGCCCATACTAAGTCCAAAGATGAATGCTTATCTGTCTGTTATCTGAATTACAACCATCTGGACTTGAATCAATCGCTATTCAAATCTCCTTTGGCTTTGGCCATTAGCCAGAAATTGTTTGCACATTTTAGGGTCAACTTAAATGCAATTTAAGTGCACTGCTTAAAACGTCTAATTTGATCAGTGCTAGACTATTGCAGAGAGCTGTGAAATCTGAAACTATAGTTCAATTTAGACTACATTTCTGCTGCAGTCATCTCAGTTGTCAGTTAAGTTTAATAGTCATCTCTGTCAGAAGTTCATTCTGAGCTCAAAAGTGTGAAAACGCCCATGTCTTAAATAAAGCCATTATTTTAGCTTTTAATGTGCCTCTTGAGGATGTACAAGATTACTATTATCGGTGTATACAAGATGTTAAACCTAATATAAATCTAAAATCATTTTCATTTAGGGATTAGTTCAAGAGGACAAATGATCTGATATATGTAATACTCCAAGTTAGATCAGACCAGAGTTGCCCAAAAGTAGACATTTCTTTAAAAAAATCTGTTCTCTTTAAAATGTGTTAATAAAAATTGTAAATGAAGCAAAGTGTTGCATTTTATCATAGATGTTAATGTGTATCAGAATGAGTAGGGAGATCATTCTTGTATAATGCTCTTCTCTGAGATAAAAAAAAAACAAAAACAAAAATGATTCTGTGCCTCAGAAACAGAACAGTATTGCAAGCAGTGTCAGGGCAACTGCGGAATTAGGTTTGTCTCCATGGCAACAGACAGGAAGTGTCGCTTACTTGGTTTCCTGATAACTTCCTCTTTATCGTGGAGTGACATCTGACATAACTACATGTATGTGTTCTTGGTGAAAGAGAGACATGACTTGATCAAACCCCAGGTCTTGCTTACCTCGGCATGTTTTAAATTTACTTGAGCTTCAAAGAGAGAGAGAGAGAGAGAGAGAGAGAGAGAGAGAGAGAAGCACCCTCGTGTAATCTAGGGCCCCACGGCCAACCTAGAGAAGGCATCATTTTTATTATTGTTGTTTTGTTCTTGAGTTGTAGATGAATGATATATGTGCTTGGTGTTAGGTTTATTTTCCTTTTTCTGAAGAAAATTGCACAAATTGCAATATATATGTCAGTACTTCCCATATGTGCAAAGATTGTGTGTGTGTGTGTGTATGTGTGAGTCTGTGTGTATAAAACATTTTCATACTGCACCACTTTTATCTACTGTATGTGCAACACTGCTTTAGACATTAACACAACAGCCAAAAGCATAAAATGTTGTATTGGTTAAAAAATGATACACAACATTATTTCATAAATATCCTTACTTAAAAGCAATTAGACAGTCGCAACATATTCTCTCAGCTCTGACAAAAGCAAAGACAAAACAAATACAGTAAAGATTTGATGCAGGTTTACTAGCAGAGCTATTAAATGACCTATTATATTTATATAGGCATCAATGAATCACAGAGGAAAATGTAACTGTACATAAATATATACTAATGAAATAAATCCACTGACATCCAATGGTGTATACATAAATGAGTTGTTCAGACACTGAAATGTGCCCCGCTATTCCACCAGGAGAACTAAACATAGCAAGCCTGTGTATCAGACTTGAAAGCATAACGCTAAATGTCTGATACATTGCCTGAAAGAAAGCACCTCTCTTCTCCTGACAACAGCAGTATATGGCTCTCTTTAACATTTAATACATGAGTGTAGCACAGCTTGTGGTCAGAGTATCCTGTGGATTCAGTTATGATTTGAGAACATTTGAATATACTGTATTTGTTCCTCTTACTCATATACAGCAAAGACTAGCTCCACGTTTGTTCTAGCACAAAACTTGGTTCCTTATCAGTTTCCATTTTTATCAAATAGGCTGTTTTAAGCAAAAGGCTGGTAATCAAAGAAATAAATGTGATCGTGCTACTGTAATGCTTTTTCCTGATTGTGAATTCATGTGTCAGATGTCATGAAATCAGTTGGTATGACTGGATAGCATGCTGCTATAGCAACAGGATTAAGAATTATTTAACAGGTTTTAAATGCAGTGTAAATCTCCATAAAAGCCAGCTGTCCTTCTCCCACTGCTGTATAGAACCACCTCACATCAAGTTCTGGAATTCGGTTCTCTTAACGTATGGTAATGATCTAAGAATTTCAGAACTTGAGTTAAGTTGGTTCTAGATGTTGTTCTGTCAGTGAAGCAGGGCTTTTAGGAGTTCTGTCTGGTTTAAACTACAGGATGAACGATTGCTTGTGTTTCACAGAAGGGTGCAGGCTGCACTGCGCATGGGCAGGTTGGCTGGTAGTCGTGCGTACTGGTTCCTGAAGCTGTGCTTTTTGTTATTGAGCACTGGGCCTTCCTTCTTCTGGCTACCAGCAGGGGGAGAACTCTCCTGTGAATTAGCAGAGGCATTTTCTGCCTTGCCTCCTTTGTTGTTCTTTGTCTTTTTAACCTTCTCCTTGTCTTGAGGCTCATTAGTGGCCACAGTGGAGTCTGTAGTGCCCTCCAATGGTGGGAGGGTATCAGGGGGCAGGTCTGTAGGGGTGGGTTTCCCCTCTGCCTGCTCCTCATTGGGGATGTTTAGATTGGAGTTAGATTGCTTGGTATTGGTACAAGTTGAACTACCCAAAAGCAGACACAAATGAGAAGGAAAAAGAAGGGGAAAAAGTCATGTGCTTTGTTAGAGGTCAAATAAAAGCAAGCAAAGAGTAACTTGTTTCGATACAATCATGCTCCTGAGCTTGCTGCCTTTGTTATGATTATTATAATGATTCTAGTTATTGTTCCATTCAATCTATTCAGGTCTACTCATGTCATCATCATCTACTTACCCATTAGAGCTTCGATCCTCAGAGTCTTTCTGCTCACTGCTGTACCGAAGCTCGGCTGGAGTTTTAAAGGACAGGTCCTTTTTCCCTTTCAGCCAGTATGTCTTCATGTAGCCCTTCCCCTTAATCATAATTATTATTTTTGTGTTTATATATTCATAACCAGTTCAAAGTAAAAATCTTTATGAATCCCTTGATTACACTGTCTGGAAGCCACATACTGTATGCTTTATGCATTAAGAATCCATTCTATGGGAGTGTAGAGTAATATTTACCTTTACAAAAATCTTGCCCCTTTCTTCAATGATATATGGCTCATGCTCCAAGTGGTCCTTGGTGGTCTGACTAATGTGGATTTGCATGCCCTAATCACAGAGGAAGACAATGATAAACAAGATATCCTTTGATCACTCCCAATTCAAATTAATGTGATTAACATTCTTAATCCTTGGTTTGTCCTGGGACCGGCTATGTTGCTTCCAGCTGGCTTGTCTCTTAATTTATAAATGAAGAAATAGTTATGATACCAGAGACACCATTAGATCATCTCTTACCACACCATTGGACTCCATGCGAGAGGCAGTGTTCACTGTGTCTCCAAACAGACAGTAGCGTGGCATCTTCAGCCCCACTACCCCTGCCACCACCATACCAGAGTGGATTCCTATCAGGAACACCACAAATACAATTATCACCTTAACAAACTCACCATTTCACTTATCTAAGAAATTATATATCTAAACTTGGATGCACATTTTGAGTGTGACCTTGGAAAAAATATAATGTAATGTAATGTAAAACAAAGGAGACTGATGCTCAGTGGTTACAGTGCACCTACCAACACGAATTTGAATGTTATCACCGGTAGAGGGGTCTTTGAGGTGATCAATGGAACTCAGCATATCTAGAGCCATGTCACAGATATGGTGAGCATGAAATGTGGTCTTATTAGGCACTCCAGCCACCACCATGTAAGCGTCTCTTATGGTCTCCACCTGGGAACAGTGTACATCATAGTGTCCTGGTTATTCTCATAAACTCAAGACTCGTTTACTCAATCAATCATTCATTCATCTGTAGCCACATTATCCTATTCAGGATTGTGGTGGCTCTGGAGTCTATCGTAGAAACACTGGGTACAAAGCAGGAATGCACTCTAAATGGGATCATAGTCTGGCACAGGGCATCTCAGCCACACACTAGTAGTGCCAAGTGATCTCTTGGTGTGTTTTTAGGAGGTGGGAAGTAACTGGTGAAACCAGATGGAAGTCATGTAGATATGGTCAGAGCGTCTGAAATTCCATCTGAAACTTTCTAAACTAGCTAAATTTATGGTTATGGTTAAACCAAGCTCTGTTGATTAGCAACTCCATCTCTGAGGCCAAGCAGAACCCCTAAATTGACCAAAAACAATGAAGGTCAGAAAGCCTTGTCTTCAGTGATTTGAATCATGTGCTTTTTAATGATGCACTTTTTAATTGGACTTTTTTTTTACCTTATAGACATTGTGTTTCTCACTGAGGGTGTCAAAAACGATGTAGATCTCATTGAGCATGTCCACCACCTGCATGGGTGTGATGTGGATACAGATTTCATTAAATTTGACCACATCGCTAAATAGGATGGTCACATCTGGGAAAACCTGGATAATAGAGCCAAAAAAAGGACAAAAATCAGTCACAAACTACAAATAGCAAGATTATAATAACATGAACACTTCTTGCTTATTGGGGATAAGGTTTATTTAGACACAGTGTCTGATGAGGAGCTAGAAAGGGACAAAAGTCTTGTTATGTAAATGATGCAAAGGTTAGCCAACTAATTAGTCATACAGACACTGTGTATGTGTGTGTGTTTACTTGACAGGTCTCTAGTGCTGTGATGCCTTTGCGCAGTCGGTCAGCCACAGCTTTTGGTATCATAGCGTAGAGCAGAGAGTCACCTCTCTTCTTCTCCTCGTCCAGTTTCTTAATGATCTCTTGCAGCTGGGCATATTTCTGTTGCTCCTGTACAGGCAGCACACATTCTCCTTTAATGTAACCTTAGCTGGAAACTCAGAACTCCAAGATTTTTTTTCTACTTATAAAACATAGATATCTAATAATGGATAAACTTTAATAATGGATAAACTTTTATGTTTTTTTTCCCGCAAATATTCACTCATTTTGAATTTGGTGCCTGTAACACGTTCCAAAACAGTTGGGACAGGGGCAACAAAAGACTGGGAAAGTTGAGGAATGCTCAAAAAACACCTGTTTG
>JAOVVG010000047.1:21998775-22009598 GCA_028566375.1 Leptodoras nelsoni | reverse complement strand
GAGTTGCCGGCTGGGCACCGGCTCCCCCGTGACCCCGTAACTGGGAATAAGCGGTACAGAAAATGACTGACTGACTATAATATATTATTAAAAGTTAATCATTAATATTAAAACAATTAAAATGTGCAAATGTGTATATGGCTTCTGTCCAAGCTGCACCACTCTGCCACAGGCCTCTTTATCTTCAGTTATATCTGTGTTTTGTAATACCTTTACTGTTTGGTTATATTTATTCTGTTTTGTGCCTTAACCCATCTACAGTATGTTCTTGTTAATTATTATGTATTTGCCTGTCTTAACCCTGTCTGTCCTTGTTTTGATGAAAACCGATGAATGGCCCTAATATGGCTGCGTCTTATTTGCATTTAATTGCCTGTGCCTACTACATGCTGATCTGCTTCTACAACCTTTCACTAATAGCTTCCTTGACATTCAGGTTGAAGTCACTTATCTTTGCAACAAAAGAGGTCATTTTCCTGATATCTGAATCTCTCTTGCTAAAATAAAACTTATTACGCATATAAAGGTGACTTTACCTTTCATTGAAATGATCCAGTGGGAGAAAACAGTACAATAGATAAAAAAAGAACCTATTGATTGAGCAAGCAGCCTGTTTTCCAACTTCTCCCTGTCACTACCATGTCCATGTTTGCCTTTTTCATCCAGGAGAAATGATTGCTCCATCCCTGGTGGGCTTACTCTGCTCATTTAACTTCATTACTGTGGATGACATGCAGAAAACCCAACAAACAGAGCACAGCCTGATCCCGTCACCTGCAGTCCCACCTCTTCAGCATGCATCCACTGTCTCTTGTGGGTTATTCAGGATCCATGTCCCCTGCTGTCTAATGTTCAATTGCATTGATAAGAATCTGGCAGGCCACAGCACAGGCCTGGCAATAAAATCACTCTGCCATTCAGTTTCTTCCCCCTTTCAGCAAGGTCACCCATCCCCTACTGACCACCCAACTGCCAGCTACAAACTGCCTCCGATTGAAAGCATTTCTCAGAAAAAAAAGCCCTTTTGCCAGCTGGGTTCTGGAAGAAGGCTCTGGAAGTAGGCCACAGTGGAGACACTGCAGGCATGCATCCAGCACATTCATTATTAACAAAGCAAGCTTTTCCCCCTCACATCAGCTACCATATTGAATCAATTTTTTATACAAAGCACATGTCAAATCAGAGCTTGGGTGCTTGTGCATGTACTAATAGAAATGTCAAGAGTCTGATTTTTAATAATTTATTAGCATGTAGCAACATATATATTACAAGAATGGTCTTCAGTAAAAAAAAAAAAAACTTTCCGAAAGATACCAAAAATAAAGACTGTATAAGAAACACATGGTTTAATAAGTTTTGATGTTCCAATTTTGCTGACCAGCACATAATATTCACTACACAATCTGGAGTGCAATAAAAAGCACTTTGTATGAGTATTGCTACATGGGTGTAATGCAGTTAAGCTGTCAAACAGAAAAGCAAATCTTAAAGGAAAATTCCACCCTAAACTTCTTACACATTAATCTTTAAAATGAACATGTCATATGGAATGCTGTCCAGGATTTGTTGTGTAATGAAACTCTGAGGTTGTTTTTTTATAGTTGAAACTTCTTGTACCATACACGTGTCCGCAATAAAATAATAAAAATGTAGCACAACCTGACAAATTAGCACCAGAATATGAATATATTTCTATGTATGTATTTCAGGATGGAGTTTTCCTTCAACCATCAATATCAAAGGATCTTTAAAGTCCCTGAAGCTCTGTGCTGGGTATAGACTGTTTAACGTGGATTGCTAGTTGTCAATGGGAATTTGGCATTTCTTATTACATAAGCAACAAAGTTCCAAAATTCCTGCTCAAGACAGCTTCCCCATACACGTTCTCCATTTATGTAGAATTTAAGTGGCAGCTTCACTGTGAATCATCACTGAGCTCCATGTATGCAGGGGAAAGAAAAGTGCAATGCTCTAACAGACATTCAGAGATTGTGATTCAGAGATTTATTTGGATAAAAAGCACCATAACGTTTATATTTCTCAAGAGATTCTTCAGTTGATTTTAGACTCAATTAATGACCTACATGAAGAACATGAAATGTTTTGTCTTCAGTTCCTTTGAATCTTGATAATGAGGAGTACAATTAGGCTTACATGAACTGATTTACTTACATGGTGGAAAGTAATTCATTGCTATAAGCTTAATAATAAGTAATTATAAAAAAATGTTATTCCTGTGACATCCCATGTTGTACTGACCCATGTTGTAAAAGCATCTAGGCACAAAGTTTTTCTGCACATATGAAGAGGTCTTCACATACTGGTTTTTGGATGTTGCCATCAAAAATAAATTGATCCAATTCGCTGTGCTGTCCTCCAAGGCTGGGAGCCGATATAGTAATATGTGTTGGTCTGTACAATTAAAAACAGTGCATTTCCTGTGCATTTTCCTTAACATTGACCTAAATAAACAAAACAAAAGAAAATAAACATGGCACTCCTTTGCTGTTACTCATTCAGGAGGTGGAGATATTCAGATGAAGGACAGCATCATTCCTTCGTGATGCAGGAAAGGATATAGAATCTGAATGGAGCGTTTAACCCCATGTTTTCTGAAACAAGTTTCAAGTTTCAAAGTTTATGGATCGGTAGGCACCTAAGTGAACCAACTGTTTGTGCCCAAAACCTGAAAATTCATACTACGTCCCATTTACTGTATGCATCTTGTTTACTTTGTAGGCTATACTAACCTAATGGCAGTAACAGATCAAAGAAATCAACATTTTAAAGGAAAAAAAAATTCCAATGATTTTCCAATGTACGGAGCCCCTAAGGGGTCATGGTTGAAAAAAAGACAATGGCACTGAGTTCCCTTGCAAATGTTTTGTGTTCCCTCACAAATATTTTACATTCCCTCACAAAAAAATAATGATTTCCTTGCAAATGCCTTGCACTCCCAAAAAAAAGCATCTTTTCTATTTGCCACTGATCATTGACATGGAAGCTGTGTATATGTGACATGTTAAATGATTTCAGGACTGCAACTGCTAAAAGCAATAATAATACAGAGATTTTAACCTTTTAATAATTTGAGCATACACCTTCTCTCTTTGAACCTCAACCTAGAGACCAACTGTTGATGAGGATGGAAGGTGTGGTTCCCTAGTGTAAGACAGCAGAACTCCATCTTCCAGCAGCCCCTGGGGCAATTTAGCGCAACGAGAGACACCGGTGCCTTGGCCTATTTAAGCAGCCCCTTTGGCTCGGTGCTCTCGTCGCTTCTTTCGACCATTTTCCCGGTACGTAGCGCTAATGGACACTGCGCTCTCTGCTCCGGCAGCTCCACTGATTCTGACGCTTCGGCGCGCAGTAATCGGTCTCCTCTGTGTTAGGTTGATTGGTGGCCCTAGTGTGTGAGTGTGTGCGTGAGTGTGTGCCCTACGATGGATTGGAGCCCTGTCTAGGGTTGTTCCTGCCTTGCGCCTTATGCTGCCAGCTAGGCACTGGCTATCCTGTGACCCTGAAAAGGAATAAGCGGTAAAGAAAATGAATGAATGTATGTATGTATCATATAGAGGGTCACATCACAGCCTCTTACTATGAAAGTCCTAAGCTCTAGTCTGAGCATAAATGTATATAATATTTAATTTTATTCCAGGGTTTAAATCATTCCTTCAGATGAAACAAACAATTTAACCTCATCGAACTACATGAGATTATTTGTTGATGTACATATTTAAATAAAAATAAATTATTTAATTATTATAAAAAAATTTTAATAAATTAAATGCTTTTTTCAGTGCAGAAGTAGTAGTAAATTAATACATGTATTCTTTGCCAAGAAATGGCAACAAATAGGCTTACTAAGCTTATCACTTAACCAATCAAATTTACTGATTAATCATTTATACAAATAAGCAAACTAGAGCAAGGCTAATAATGGTGTTTGTGTGATGAACATGGCAGCTGTACAAAGAATATTGTTTCTAAATCAGAGATGCCATTTAAGGCAATGATGTACTCCTTGAGGCCAGGCAGTTCACCTTAATGCAGCTCGCCATTTAATTATTCAACCGTTTTAATTAAGTAATTAGATTTTATAATATTGCTTTCCTAATGATACTTTTGTGGTATAATAATGAGAAGATGTATGTAAATTGGTGGTTTAGTTTTCGACTCACGGTGCCTTTCCAGTGCAGATGCAGAGGTGGAGTCAACAAAGAACTACTTAAAACTCGTTTATAACTTTGGAGACTAAGAAGGCTTTTGGTAAACACTCGTAAAATTGGTGTTCTTAAAGTTGTTTGTAAATCGCTAAGATAAATAATTATTAATCTTAAAAACTCCATGAAGCCCACCCCTGATTTATAAACATGTATACTTAAGTGACCATTTCTCTATTTTATTCTCCTGTTCATGATGTATGCCTGATCTATTGTTCACTGTTCACTTACTGGCATGCATACTGCCTTCTTAAACCTTCTAAGGTGCTGCCTCTGCTGTTCTATTGCCTAGATTCTTCATAACCCCTGTCGGTTTTCTGTTACTGTCACTAAAGAAGTGTTTAGCCATAATATCTTATTAATTCTCCTACCACCATTATTAAATATATGCTTTTATTCACTTTTTCTGTCCGTGCCAATCACTGCTAAATTGCATGGCTGTTTTCTATGGACTAGTCACTCACTTATTACAACTATAGTAATTTACTTGCTAATGTCTGTATAAAGATTTTCTGGGCTGCACCCATCATTCTCGAACACTGTAACATGAATTTGACTATATATACGTTTTAATATATTAAAACCTTAAAAATCATTTTATACAATTATGGTCACCATTGAAGAGTAATCTTATTCTGAGAAACATTTTATTGGTTCTCAGATAACTGATAATGTGCATTTCACAAAAAAATCACAAAAGATGTCCTACAAAAAAAGGTTTCTTTATTTATTTTAATAAATGATTGTTTAGTCTTTTAGACTACTTCTTTGTTTCTTCACTGTTCGTCATACATGTACATCCAGCGCTTGTTCAAAATGCCTACTTTATTTATATTTTCTGATGATAACTGCAAACACTGTATTCAGTATGATATAACCAAGGGACTTAGATTAGAAAGATTAGGAAGCTTCGTGGCCAACAATTATGCAGAGACCAACAGTATATTATGATACTGATGTGTGTACATCACACAGAATCACTGACAGCTCAATATTAATGCAGTCTCCTCAGGAGTAGATTTATTACTTAAAAAATATGAAGAGATACGACCATGCAATCTCATTGAAGGTTGAGGTATCATTGCGACTGCGACCTTGTTACAGATGCATAATGCTGCATATCATCAAATATACTCAGAATACAAACAAAGAAAGTGCTGTGAAATGGTGACGGAGCCATGAACATGTTAATTAAGATCACATATTTTAGACAAAGAAATATTATTTAATTAACATTTTTAATGTAAACATCTTATTTTTGTAATTTATACCAATTCTGTTACTATTCATAAGATTACAGAGACCCTAAGGCTTCATGGTTGAAAAATAAAAAGCAATGACATTGAGTTCCATTTCCCTCACAAATGTTTTGCGTTCCCTGTCAAAAAAAGCATTTTCCATTCGCCAATGATCAGTGATGCAGAAGCAGCATATACTGTTTGTGACTTCATGTTAAATTATTTGCCTTTTTCCTATTTGAATTCTGTTGATGCACATCCTGTCTCTGCACTTTGACTCAAAACAATATTAGTCTACTTTATGGTCCTGCCCTTTATCTCTGCATACAGAAAGGTTCAGATCTCTGTATCATTATTGATTTCAGGACAGCAACTGCTAAAAGCAATAATTAGAGATCTGAACCAATTATTCTAAGGAGATTATTTAATAATTTTAGCATAGAAGAGACATGTGGATGCTTGTTTTAGAGTGGAGTTTGTATTTTTCTATTTTTATTTATATGTCTTCAAAACCTGCACTAGCTGTAACTCTAAGTTGAAGTATTTATCAATAGCCCAAGTCAAATCACTAGGGCAGGGACCAAGTGGCTGGACCCAAGTGCAGAGTCAGGCATGGCTGATATCCCTCAGCACAGCCGACAGAGAGAGAAATAAGGGAAAATAAAATTTATATATATATATATATAAATTTGGGGGATAAATATATATAAATGTAACACCGGTAAAATAACGGAGAAAAATCGAAAAGAGTGTGCGTGTTTTATCTTTTACTTATTTATCTTTCAAAATCTTAATGACTGGGAACCGAACCCCGCTCCTCAGCGTGAGGAGGCTGTGAGTTACCGCTGAGCTAAAGGGACAACAGACCTTAGTAGAAAATAGGAATACGCTCAAAAGTAAAAGCTGAACTTGCGGTCTCAAACAAAAGAGATGAATGAAGGTTGTAGGAAAAAGAATGAATGAAGTAGCGCAGTAAAAAGGAAAGGGCGCCTCCTAGAGAAACCTGTGAAGGCGGAGAGCAACGCGGAGAGAAACTGAAACACCGCCACAGCAGATTACAAGAAAGAGGAAAGATCGCCGCTGCTCAGGGGGCAAAGAGAGCTTAGTGCTCAAAATAAGGGGCAGAGGAAAAGACAGGAGAGTGATCCTACTAGATTACCTTGGACCGAAGTCCTACCCCGGAGTCTCTTCTCTACACAGAGGAGACTGATTACTTCTAGTCTTTGGACTGTGGGAGGAAACCGGAGTACCCGAAGTAAACCCACGTGGACATGGGGAGGACCCAGACTGCCCCACCCAGGGATCGAACCCGGGACCTTCTTGCTGTGAGGTGACAGTGCTACCCACCGAGCCACCATGTCACCCATTGATACATACAGACAAAGTTAATTTCATACACTGTACATAATTCAAACTAGTGTATGCAGTTTTTTTGTTGTAGGATGTAATGCATGCAATGCAATAAAAATAAATAAATATTCATTTTCATGAATTCGTGTTTGTAAGTAAATATTACCTCACCAGTGAAAATTAGCTGCCTCTATCGTTTTTGCAGTAGAACTGCTTGTGAACTTCAAGTTAAGAAGTACTTGGTGAGTTATGAAGGGGTCGGAGTTCTCTTACATTACAAACAAGTTTAAGTACTACTGTTATGAAGGGTTGTAGGAAACACTCGTAAATTTAAGAATGTTCTTAATTATGAGGTTGCAAAGTACTTAGTGTTATGAACGTTTTGGGAAATCCACCCCAGATCTCTCTTAGATAACTTGGTATATAGATAGCAATAGCCTCAAACTTCCTCTGTAAAGCTCTCTTCTTTATTCTGGACAGTTCCAAGGTCCTGTTGAAAGGAAAGTAGTGCACAATGATTATCTCAATAGATCAAACACTCCACTGGTATTTGAGAGCTTGGGAGTCACAGAGAACTAGATATTTCCTCAAATAGCATCAAGGATTCTTTCAATAACAGTGGTGTGGAAATGGTCTAGGACTGAGCTGACAAATGAAGGCAAGCTTCTGCTGAGCATTACTGACAGTGGAAGAAATGCTACTACTGCACGTTTGTTTCTATTGTTACAATTACATGTAATAGTGGGTATTCCCAAGGAATGTCATGGCTTGATTATTGGGTGGCATCTCTTTGTGGAGATCAGCTTTCATTAAGGATGCTGAGATGTTGATCTTTGAACTGTGGTACACACAGTGGCACAGAATTAACAAACCTCTCCCATATTTTTATCTTTTTTTTTTTTTGGCCTGAACATGGTGGTATCCTCAAACTGCTTGGTTTATTACTTGTTAAAACAGCAGAGGCAGGTAGGCATTAGTATACAGCCTGGAAGGATGTCTGTGTGATGCATTGAAAAAAGTAAAGAACATGGGAATTGTAAAACAAAAAAAAGAAAAGAAAAACTCTATTCTGTACTGCTTTAAGACACGGTATTTTGTAAATGAGCTGTTACTGTGTTATCGATTGGTCGAGTCTCTTGCCGTCTGTGTGTGATTGCTTTGGAGCAGGGGGATCTAGAGGGTGCATGCTGGGATTGGCTCATTCATAAATTAATGCAGCCGTGAGAAGTACTCAGTGTAATGTTACTCAAATAGTAATGTTAGAAATACTGTTTAGTTGATGTTTGAAGAGTGAAATAGCCAATGGTTCTAGACCAGGTATAGTCAGCAAGGCCCATTAGCATGGCACTCGGGTAAAAGCCAAAGAATAAGCTACTTAGCGCAGTTATAAGGAGTTGTATGTTTATTTAATGAGAGAGATCTGTAGTCATTTTAACTTTTGACTTGTTTATGCTGCTTATATGTTGTGTTGAAACTTAAATGACTTGTGAAGTGAGTGAATAAGCTGAGTCATATACCTGAGTTTATTGCTATGTCCGTATGAGCTGCTCTGAGTGATTCATTCAATGTATTATGGATATAGAGTGAATAAGGGTAATGAGTAGTTCACTGGGTATGAGAGTTCTGTGATAGTGTAGTATATGTATAGAATATCAGGGAGAAACTATCAGACATGCCCTGTTTGTGACTCTATTGGATTGAGAATGGAAAAGGAAAATGTGAGTAAGTACATAGTAACATAGGTGATAATTCCTCTGTTTAACTTGCATGTTTCTTTTCTTTCCTCTTGAATAATTGTGATGCATGAATTAGTGTGCTATAGTTGACAAGTATGCAATCGCTCCTGTTCCTGTATGGAACTGAATGTAATGAATACTGATGATATCAGACCACTCAAAGTAATGCAGCCGTGTCCTGTGTTTGCTTTAAAACTAACATCTTCTATCATCTCCCCACCAGGGGCGTAACACCTGTCTTTACAGATTCACTCTTATCCTGGCAGGGACATAGCTGCTTGGATTCCTTTTCAGGAAATCGGAGATCAGTGGAGTGTTTTTGCAAGTCATGATGATTTCATGCGGTGAAACTCTACAATGATTATGTTATAAAATGTAAATAATTCCCATACACAGTATCCAAGACATTTTAGACTGAAATGTACAAGGTTAAACAAAAACATTATAGTTCAAGGTTATTTTTTTCGAATATTCCAATATCTGTCTGCTTACATCCCTGGGAACATGGGTTTGCACTACATATGGGTTTGCACTTCTTAACAATGCTCAGTGATTTCTGCACCTCTGGCTCAGCTTAAACTGAGCCAAGTAGGTCACCATGCAGAATTTAATCATTTCAGATGGTAGAGGAGTCAGACCGGTGGATTCTAGCAGCATGGCTTCTAGCTCCACTGCAACACCTCTGAAGGAGAACTGTACATTCTGAACACATGCATGTAATTCAAAAACACCCTTATCCACTCATAGCTACAGTGGAATAAGTGGAAGAGCGAAAGAGGAAATGAGAACAAGCGTGGAAAAATGCACGCAATCTCCAACTGATATTGAAAGAAGAAAGGAAGAATATAGATATTCAGCACAAAAAACTTGAAGGCCCTAAAAAGACACACCAACACTTCAATAGTTATTCATGTATTTGTACATCTGATGCATGTTTATTTATACATGCATTTGTATTGTTTATTTTTGCGTGCCTGTTTTTATTATTGTCTCCTTCAGTTACTCAGGCCTCCAGAGATAAGAGAAAACCTTACAAAAATGCTGTGACAATCCTCATGCCTAAATATTCTGTGTAAATATGTCACATGCTTGTATTTTTATCTTCTCTTTTCACTACAACAAAAGAATGCAACAAACTATTTCCAAGCATTACCAAGTCACCAAATTTTACGTCCGTCTGAGTGTATAAACAGTTTGTTGCACTAGAAAGGACTGAGCTGGTATTTTCATACCGCCTGTCTGTGTACTGCCACTGTGTCCTTCATTAATTTTGCTATAGATTTGTGCATTGATGCAATTAATAATCAAATCAAAGAATTTGAATAGAAAGAATTTGTGAATAGAAATACAACACAAGTAATAGAAACAATATGGCAATATATCCAGAGTTAAAGAGATGACTATGATATGAGTATATTGTGAAATTATTAAGAAATACATTAAATTAAGATAGATCTTTTGTTTCATTTCCTTTTGGACAGTAAATGGCTGCATTTATTTTTATTTCAATGCAATTCAGTTAGAGACATTCCTTAGAATTAAGGACATTTTAGTCTCTTATCATGATTATTATGATTAATGTCTAGTGTCAGGCTGTGGTAAGGCGTGTCTGCTTACATGTCACACTAAGAAATCCTAGGAAACATAACGTAAACTGCTTAGCATGGTTGACAGAAAATGTAAAAGTCTATCTGCAGCTCAAACTGAGAAACATTACTTCACCCACCTAAAACCATGTCCCTTTAGGGACTCCTTAAAAAACCCTAACACACACACAAGTTGAGTAAAGTGCAGTTCAGGTTAGCTCAGTGAGAAGACTGAACCAAGAAGAGTGATCTCCAAGAAACCTCCAAGTTTGAGATGGAGCTTCTCGTCATTTGTAACTGCAGGTTTTGTTTGTTGTTTTGTATTCATTCATCAGGTTATTTTCTTTTGCAGACAAAGAAATGAATCTACAAAGATGAATATACACACAATTGTCTCATAAATGTGTGTATGTACAGGGGTTAGACAAAGAAACTGAAACACCTGTCATTTTAGTGTTGGAGATTTCATGGCTAAATTGGACAAGCCTCGTGGCCAATCTTTATTAATTGCACATTGCACCAGTAAGAGCAGAGTGTGAAGGTTAAATTAGCAAGAGCAGGTAAGAGCACAGTTTTGCTCAAAATATTGCAATGCACACAACATGTGCATATGAGTTAAAAAGAGGACAAATTGTTGGTGCACGTCTTGCTGGCGCATCTGTGACCAAGACAGCAAGTCTTTGTGATGTA
>JAOVVG010000047.1:21951112-21964392 GCA_028566375.1 Leptodoras nelsoni | reverse complement strand
TGTTCATTCATAGTTTTGATGACTTCAGTGAGAATCTACAATGTAAATAGTCATGAAAATAAAGAAAATGCATTGAATGAGAAGGTGTCTCCAAACTTTTGGCCTGTACTGTATATCAGGGTTAAACTTAATATATTTAGTTGATGTTTTTTGGGATGCTTGGAAAAAAAACCTGGTCTTATTGTGCTCATCATGTAGGCACTGTGGACACAACTGGGCTATTTCAGCAGTGTCATAATCTGACACTTTTTCCTTGCAGCACTATCTGTTTCAATCTGGGCTAGCTGCCATGTTGGACATTACATTCTCACATTTATCCAAATAATAAATGGTATAGCTAGTTTGTGCCTTGTTACCAAGTGCACCATTTTAGCAAATCATAGTGGAGCAGCTGAGCAAATGCAAATACATAACAGTGATAAAATCTTCTTCTTCTTCTTCTTCCTCTTATTATTATTATTATTATTATTATTATTTGCCTCTTTCATTGTTGTCAGTTGGAGTAAACAGAAACTATCAAATTTAAATTCACTCTTCCTCCAAATTAGTGTGCTTCAGACATCTCCAGTTTATGTGCCCAAAAGTATATGGACATGTCTGTCACACCCATATATGGGTCTTCCTCAAACCATTGACACAAAGTTGGAAGCACACAGTAGTCTAGAATATCTTTGTATGCCATAGTATTTCAGTTTCTTCACTGGCCCTAAGGGGCCCAAATCTGTTCTAGTATGTTCAAGCCACATGAAGACATGGTTTTCTAAGGTTGGAGTAGACACCTCTGGGTTGATCTGGAATGGTGACCGTAATGAAAAGCCTTAACAATAGACAGCAAAAGGGGAGTTAGATTTGGGTGTTATAGTCAAAAATAATAACACAGATGACAAGGGAACTAAAGAAAAACATAAACACAAAGCAGTATGCTGTAAAGCCAAAAGTTCTTTCTCATTTCACATTTGGCCAACAAGTACTGAGAGGAGAGTAACCATAGCAGTGTAAAACCAGTGCAAATGCACATTCACCACAACACATCTTCAGCACTATGCTTTGCCTGAGTTCTACTGCAAACACAAGCACATAATCCAAAAAAGAGGTGATTGCACAGCTCTATGTGTGCAAGGCTTGGAGAGTAGAATCTCATTTCAAGTACACTGTTGCCTGGCAGCCATTTGAAAAATTACTAATAGAGGGTGCTGATTGGTGGGTAAACAGCTTATGCACTATAAAAAGGCACTGATGTGTTCCCAGTCTACTTTTATTGTATTAATCCACATTGCTGATAGGATTTGCAGAAGCGATGGAATTTTACATGCAACATATTTGAATTTAGACTTGAAGTTTTAAAATGGGAGGCTTATTTCTCTTTATTTCACCAACCCTTTTTTTACCTCATTTTATCTATTGACTGAAATAGTAGAAATTTGATACAAAGCAAAATTTTATAGTATACATATTAATTAGGTTATTTTTAGGTATTTTCAATATTAACGATGTTTATTATTATCATTACTATTATTATTCATATTATTTTAATTCACTGTAATTTACTGGGAATTGATATGATCTGAGATTTTCTTACAACCTTGTAGTACAGAAAAAAGCTAGTCTTTATAACTATATATTATGTGCCTATGAAGTAAATCTATTAATCATCCTCAGTAACTGCTTTGTACTGGTCAGGCTGGCAGTGGATCTACAGCCATTCCCAGTAACACTTATGCCAAGGTATACCAGTGAGTGGAAACCTCACATTATTGAATTTGTATAGAGTTATGATTTTTATACTATATATAATGCTCACTCAGCCCCAATGTCAGTGAGTCACAACTGTCAGTCATAGTTAATAGTAATAATACATTTTTATTAAAAAGTATTCAGGGGACATATTAAAAATAAGGCTCTCATGCTCTGTTTCTCTCATTGCTTAATGACATTTTTATTGAATTGTTTTCATCCCCTGTAACATAGTTGCATTCACAACATGATGATTTCAGTCATTTTAGTGCACAGGTGAAACACTGTGAAACTTTTGTCATTCAAGGTTTCATTAGCAAAGTCCATTAAGTAGATTTATTTGTGCATTGAGCTGCTTTAGTGTATTTATTATCTTATGTCATTGCTGCTCATTTGTTCTGCGTAAGTAGATTTGAATAGATAAAGTATAATTGATTTATTAAAGTGCAGATAATCCTAAAGATGTTAACTCTGAAAGCAGTATGCCATTAGAGCAAGTAGATAGGACTGCATTTCAGTCATAGCTTTGTTATAGAAGTCAAGCTGGATTCACTGGAGGGGGTGTGTGAACAAAGGACACTCAGCAAAGTGTTAGACACAACCTCTATATCATAGACTGGCTAAACAGAACCACCTTCAGTGACAGACTAATACAACTGGCCACCTTTCTCTCCCAGGTCTCCTTGTTTAACATCAGTGCCTGACCTCACTAATACTCTTGTGTTAAAATCTAGTGGAAAGCCTTTCCAGAAGAATGGAAGTTATCATAACAGCAAAAGCGGCCTGGAATGAAATGTTCAAGAAGCACATATGGGTTAATGGTAAGATGGCCATGTAGTGGTCATGTAAGAAGTGAAGCTGTGGCTGATTTCCTTCTAACCTAGAGAGAAGGTTCAAGCTTAGTAACCGTGACAGTCATGTGAGGTAATTCCACAGAGTGACACGACCCCTAGATTTTGTATGCATCGAGGCTAATATTCACTGGTGAATATCCACCGCCTTCTTCACTGGTGAATCTGTAACATGCCATGGAGAAGGAACACTGAATGAAATACTGTTGAAGGTGTAATGATCATGAACAAGGTGGATTATTAACTCAATAATCTTTTTTTTCACCAAAGTGCATTTGGAGGGGAAACTATAATTAGACTATAAGCACACATCAAAGTATAAATTTCATAAAAGGATATAAGACTGAACCCCCAATTTAGTGTTTTCTGCTTTGCCTCTCTTATGTTTAATATCTTTGATATTTGCAGGAAATACAAAGAAATGATGAATCATGCATTCGGCTGTGTGTGTGTGTGTGTGTTATAGTTTGCACCTCATTGCTATTATTATGCCAATGGTGAAATCAGCACTGACACTAATATATGTCTATATTTGATAGATATTAGATTTTAGCTCTCTTATCTAATATCACAACCAGCCATCACTGAGTTTACTGTATTTGATAAAGGGTATTGAAACCTTTGAGGTGTGTTTGAAAAATGCGAAGATTTCCAGCAGCAGGTGCATTGCCATTGAACAGAGGCATCTTCAGCTGTAAAAAGATCCTTGTTTATTGATAGTTCTTGAAATACTATGGTGTAGGGAGATAGTGATGGCTGTCATTGATTACATTCATAATGCATCATTGTTAAGCAGTCTACAATAATGGTTCTGGCTTCCTCTGGTCTGTGCCCTGCATGAATTTATGACTGCAGTCAGCAATTACTGTATGTCAGGAACACACTTAATCAGTTGCTTTTGTCTGATATTCTTTTATTAAGGTAAAATCAGGGACTATTATGTAACCATGAGAGGTGAGCAAATATACATCAAGTCAAATACTATGTAGTAATAAGTCCAGTAATAAAGAATAACCTTTCCACATTAGTGACCATTATAAATAATGATATTCCGTTATTGCTTTCTATTGACATTTCCAGATGACCAGACAGACATGCCTGACCTTTTAGCAATTATACATCAATACTATCCCCTGTTCATAAAATCATTGCATTACATTTCCATCTTAATACCATTTGAATTCTTTGCAAATAGGTTTATCCATCTAATTTTTTGGTTCATTCATTCACTGCATTTTTCTTGTGTATGCCATTTTTGTTTCAGATAACCTGACAAGCAGCCAGTGAGCCATCAAAGATTATTTCCCAAAGCAATAAGCTTTATCTATTCATGGAAAGTAGATTACAAAGGCCTGTAAATGCTTCACCGTAGCTTATCTTGCAAACATTGTACAGATTAATGCCATTGATTCTAATTGGATGCTGCTCCAGAAAGCTGAAGCAGAGTGAGGAAGATGTCGATATGAGCAAGAGGAAGTAATTAAAAAAGGTAATCCCTGATGAGCCTGGGTAATGATGGCAGACCATGGTCTGTGTCTAAGCTGAGACTTTTCACTCTGCTATATTTAGTGCTGTTTGCACTCTTCTTACATGCGTTGTGATTAACAGCCTGTTTTTTACACACTGGACAGGTTTAATAAATATTCCGCTACCTATTTTTTGTTATATATGTTTTTCTGGTAATATCAATTCTAATTCTTAGTAAAATGCTAGCTAACATGATTGGTCTCTCACAATCTTACATAGGGGTTCTTGCCAATCTAGGCCTAATTATTTCAAACAAATCTGCTTATGTACCAGGTCATAAGGCCATTAGACTGGCCTCTATGCTCTACCCTGAGGCTGCATTATCTTACCTTATCTTTAAATGCCACTCCGTTCTATTAAGGTGTCCTTTTTTACAGCTTTTGCTGCTCTTCATTTATTTAAGAGCATTGAAATAAATAAGGGTGAGGTTGCTTTAATTTATTCACCAAATGACCTGAAATGACCTCAGTAATGTGTGATGACTCATTTGTAGGAGTAAGGAGAATTTATTTTTTACCTGTTAATGCCAGACATAAATGTAATTTCAGATTGGCAGCTAGTGATGTGTCGTCTGTGTAGCTTAGTAGCTCAGTCACTCATGCACTCGTCTTCAGTAACCGTATTATCCCGATCAAAGGCATAGTGGATCCAGAGACAAAATACACCCTAGATGGATACATCAGTCCATCGCAGTGCACCATTTAGAATGTAAATGGGTAATTTATCTTAGGCAATCGACCTACTGGTATGTTTCTGGGAGGAAACTGGAGGCCCCTGGGGCTGCCTCTGAATATAGTCAGAACATGCACAGAAATGCTGCAGAGATAGTATCCTGAGTATAGGATTAAATCTGGGACCCTGGTGCTGTGAGGAGGCACTGCAATCTGCTGTGCCACCATGCTGCCTTCTTAGAAGCTTAGTTAATTAGAATTTTGTTGAATTTGTTGTGTTTCTTGGGAACAGCAATTGATACCACTGAGACAGAGTCATGGTGGGTACTTCTATAAGTCTTCTGGGACTTATATAGCTTTTAAAATGATGGGCATAAAATGGCTCCAGTCCTGTGATGCTAGTCTCGAGTCATTGACCTTGATGAGAAAATTGTCTGCTTTATGATCTTGATGATCATGACATCGCTACACATACAGTTCTCCTGCTGGCATTGAAAACTTTCAAAACAAAAAAATAAAATCTAAGCATGTGACTCCTGCAGATAATCAAGCCTTGAGCTACTGTTCTAATGAATCCTGTCAGGGTAGCACTATATCAGCCGTACTGTAGCTCAGCTCCATCAAGAGCACTGATGGTATGCAGCTTCTTTGCAGTAAAATGTGGGCTAGGCAGTCATTTTTTAACACAGCAATCTCTTTGGGTTTTTGAAATGCTGCACCATGTTCAGTGTTGGGAGGGTGAAAATGTATGTAAAATGTATTTCACTGCAGATTGCACTATTATTTCCTGATTACATAATGCATGCCCTTAAACTTAATTTGGAACACATTCTGTTAGATTCCTCAACATGAGTAATGTATTTTATCTACTTTGGATTGCTTCAATGTCCATTATTAATGTATATGACAATGCATTAAAAATGACTTTTTTAAGGACATGTATTCTGTAATCTGTACAGAATACTGTAATCTGTACTCATATAGATTTCAAACATAACTGCCCATAACACTGACCAGATTTACTGGTAATTGCAAATGAGAAACCATAAGCAAAAAAAGGAAAGAAAGAAAGCCCTCTGGGATTCAAAAATCTCATTATGGTTTCAGTTATTATAGGAGTCTAAAATCCTCTTCCACCTTTTTCTGATCTGTCAGCTTATTCAGTATATGGGGATAGTGTAGCAGCAGAATGGAAGATTCCTTTACACATCTGAAGGAATAATTAAAAATAACTTTGATCCTGAACATTCAAGCTGGATTTGGATAGAACAGAGTTAAGCAAGGATCAGAAGGCAAGAGAAATTTTCAACATGGAGGAGGTATGATACGAGTTTACTCACAAGTAGCAAATTTGGTGTGGCCCATATTATAACAGCTGTATATTGCATTACATTCTCAGCATATTCAGGCTAATACTAACTTGATCTACAGAGAGCAAGAAGGTCCCTGGTTCAATTCCTGAGTGGAGCGGTCTTGGTCCTTTCTGTGTGGAGTCTGCATGTCCTCCCCATGTCTGGGTGGGTTTACTCCGGGTACTCCGGTTTCCTCCCACAGTCCAAAGACATGTTAGGTTAATTGTTGTCACTAAAGTTTGTGAGTGTGTGTGTGTGCCCTACAATGGATTGGTGCCCTGTCTAGGGTTGTTCCTGCCTTGCGCTGTAGTAGAAGGAGTAGTAGGGGAGTAGTAGTTGGAGTAGTAGTTGGAGTAGTAGTAGGAGTAGTAGTAGTCGGAGGAGGAGTAGTAACTGTAGTAGTAGTAGTCAGAGGAGGAGGAGGATGAGTAGAAGGAGTAGTAGCAGTAGGAGTAGTAGTTGGAGTAGTAGTTGAAGTAGGTGTAGTAGTATGAGTAGTAGTAGTTGGAGGAGGAGAAGGAGTAGTAGTAGCTGTAGTAGTAGTAGGAGTAGTAGTAGCTGTAGTAGTAGTAGGAGTAGGAGTAGTAGGAGGAGGAGGAGTAGTAGTAGGAGTAGTAGGAGTACGAGTAGTAGTAGGAGTAGTAGAAGTAGGAGTAGTAATAGTAGTAGTAGGAGGAGGAGGAGGAGGAGTATAGGAGTAGTAGTTGGAATAGTAGTAGGAGTAGAAGTAGTAAGAGGAGGAGGAGGAGTAATAGTAGTAGGAGGAGGAGTAGTAGAAGGAGGAGGGGAAGTAGTAGTAGGAGTATGAGTAATAGTAGTAGAAGGAGGAGTAGGAAGAGGAGTAGGAGTAGTAGTAGGAGTAAGAGTAGTAGGAGAAGGAGTAGTAGTAGTAGGAGAAGGAGTAGTAGTAATAGGAGGAGGACGAGTAGGAGGGGGAGGAGGAATGGTAGTAGGAGTAGTAGGAGTAGGAGTAGTAGTAGTAGGAGGAGGAGTAGCAGGAGCAGAAGTAGGAGGAGGAGTAGTTGGAGGAGGAGGAGTAGTAGCAGTAGGAGCAGAAGTAGGAGGAGGAGTAGTTGGAGGAGGAGGAGTAGTAGCAGTAGGAGCAGTAGTAGTAGGAGGAGGAGTAGTATGAGGAGTAGAAGGAGTAGTAGTACTAGGAGGAGGAGGGGAAGGAGGAGGAGTAGGAGTATTAGTAGGAGGAGGAGGAGGAGAAGGAGTAGTAGTAGTAGGAGTAGTAGTAGTAGGAGGAGTAGGAGTAGTAGTAGGAGTAGTAGTAGGAGGAGTAGTAGGAGTAGGAGTAGTAGTAGTAGTAGTAATAGTAATAGTAGGAGTAATAGTAGTAGTAGGAGCAGGAGGAGTATAGGAGTAGTAGATGGAATAGTAATAGGTCTAGAAGTAGTAAGAGGAGGAGGAGGAGTAGTAGTAGAAGGGGGAGGAGTAGCAGGGGCAGTAGTAGCATGAGGAGGAGGAGTAGGAGAAGCGGAGTAGTAGTAGTAGTAGTAGTAGCATTAGGAGGAGGAGGAGGAGTAGTAGGAGGAAGAGGAGGAGGAGACGGAGGAGTAGGAGAAGGAGTAGTAGTAGTAGTAGTAGCATTAGGAGGAGGAGGAGTAGTAGTAGTAGTAGGAGGAGGAGGAGGAATGGTAGTAGGAGTAGTAGTAGGAGGAGGAGAAGGAGTACTAGTAGTTGGAGTAAAAGAAATAGTAGGAGGAGTAGTAACAGTAGTAGTAGGAGGAAGAGGAGGAAGAGACAGAGGAGTAGGAGCAGGAGTAGTAGTAGTAGGAGGAGGAGGAGTAGGAGAAGGAGGAGGAGGAGAAGGAGTAGTAGTAGGAGGAGGAGGAGGAGTAGCAGGAGCAGTAGTAGCATGAGGAGGAGGAGTAGGAGGAGGAGTAGGAATAGTAGTAGGAGTAGTAGTAGGAGTAATAGTAGTAGGAGAAGGAGTAGTAGTAGGAGGAGGAGGCGGGATTTGTCTGAATGCACACAGAAAAACATAATAAAGCTGCAGAAACAGAAATGGTTGCTGCAAATCATTTTATATTATAATCTAATTTAATCTAATAAAAATGTATCCTGTTTAATAACTGTAATCCTCCTATGAGCTCTTTGCAAACAGTAAGCTTAAAATGCTACCACAATGAAGAAAGATTAGCTACAATGCTCTGCACTATGGCCACCTGACAGCCACTGGAGGTTACACTACATGCTGGGAAAGGGAAGGGTGAGGGAGTGGTATTCAGTCAGATGCAATCTGCAACCACAACACTAGATGCCACTCCATCCTACATACTGCACCTTTTAATGCTTTTCTACTTAAAAGTGCAAAATACAGACAGACAGTGTCAATGCAAATATATACATTTTGCACCCATAATATGATTTATGGACCTGAAAGTCACTACAGGTACAGAGATTGTGTGCATCAGTAAGTGCAAATGAAAAGCTGATGTTATACTACCAGTAGTCTGACAGAAATGTTTCCAATACAAACTCCCATCATTCATTAGATTAATAAGAAGATTTTTCAAGATATGTATGCTTTACAAAATGAATATGACCAGAACATTTCTTAAACGATGTGTAATGTATGTAGTATTAGAATGGCAAAGTTATCTTTTATTTTGCATTCCTATTGTATTTTAAACACATCTTTTTTTCCTTGCCTTTAATGGGAATTACACTTGAGCACAATTACTGTATGCATGTGTGGGACGTTTTCCTCTATGCACATGTGGGACTTTGCATGAGTCTCTTAGAGAACATGACAATCAAGAACAAACAACCTGAGAATAACAGATGCTCCTGATAGAGCTTTAGAGATTCTCTAAGAAAAGATCCTCAAATCCAGTTTCCAACTTTCTCAAATCCAAATTTTGGGAAGGAAGCCACACGGACCTGAGGAGAACATGTGAAACTCCACATAGTGCTTGGGATCAAGGATTATATTATTTTGCATAAATTTCTTCTTCTTTTTTTTAAATGAATGCATTATCATTTCCTGAAATGGTTTGAATTTGAGTTGTAGGTGCAATCTTCTTTCTAAACCTCTCTGATTATTTGAGGATATTCTAGTCATTTTACATAGAAACATTCTTTATTTTTACAGCACACCATGAGGCTATTTTCTCCTTCGAGACCTACAGCTACTGTAGTACAACACTAATTATATATGGCTAGAATTAACCGAATGTTTCTGCGCTGCCTGTCTGATTATATATGCACATGCTCAGCCCGATATTCCAGCATAAATCAATCCCCACTTGCGTTAAATTCCACATATTGATTTCCACAGTGTAATTTAATTGCATATTTAAAATGTGTGATGTATGTGATATATGTGCAAAAGCATATTGTGCCTCACTGAGCCCTCATCATTCACCCATGCAGCGTTCAGCCTAATAAAGTGCCTATTTCTCACCCACTTGTCATGGTGAAGGAGCGGCTTATTTGTACCTGTAATTTTGTGCCTTTCTGCCAGAGATATGGGGCATGGCTTCTGTCTGCACAGAAAGCTGATGACGTCTCTTTCATTATCTCTACTGGGTTTAAAAATGCTTAACACCATTACAGAGAATTAGTGCTGTCAACATTACGGAAGCCTGGCCTGTAATTACAGCTACGGAAATAGTGACAGCTTTGATGGCATATTTCTGGTGGGCTCTTGTCTACTGGCTTCTCATTTTCAAATCTCTATATCACCCACACACACACACACACACACACACACACTCTCTCTCTCTCTCTCTCTCTCTCTCTCTCTCTGGAACTCCCTTCCTTCACCTATTCGCTCCTGCTCCTTTCTCTCTGCCTTTAAAACCCAGCTTAATACCAGTTTTTCTCTCAATACTTCAACTGACCACCACTCTTGATGAATTTTTTGTCTGGCATATTGTTGTTTTTTATTTGTTCATTGTTGCTCTATATTTGTAATGTGACCTATATTATTGGGTTTGTGAGAAAGGTGCTATATAAATCTCACATTATTATTATTATTATTGTTGTTGTTGTTGTTATTATTATTACAACAAAACAACTAACCCTAACCCCCACTTTTATTATGGGGACCAGCAAATAGTCTCCACAAGGTCAAAATATCAGATATTCCTGTCCTTGTGGGGATATTTGGTCCCCACATAGATATAACAACAAGGTGCACACACACACACACATACACACTGGTAGGACAGAGAGCATGTATAAGCTAATAAGCATGTGTAGATACCACTTGAAATACTTCAGTGGCTACAATGTATTTCGTTGACTAAAGACAGTTTTAAGTTTAAAAGGAATATTCAAGCCACCTAGACTAACCACTTAATTAACTGACTGCTTTTGGTTGCCATTTACTGTTATTCTGCATTAATTTTAAACGCTCTGAAAGAAAAAAAGCCTGCTGCTCTTTTACTGCTGCTCCATCTCAGCTGAGAGGCTCATGTTGAATTTATATGCCAATTCCTTTCCATTATGGGCTTAAATGACTTTTCTGAATGAGATGGACGCTATTCCATCACCATGGCACATCAGCACATGTTCAGACTTATTTGGGGAAATTTGCTTTGCCTGCTCACTCACCCATGACTAGCACTTGAAAAGGCAATATATATTACTTGAAGCTGGCTGAAGGATTACATTCGCTTTCATGAGTTCATTACCAATACACTAGAAAAATATATTCACACTCTGTGCCATGCTCTCTTTCACCCCAAAATGGATATTCTTAAGGAGAACATTGTAGGGAAATAAGAACTATTCAGAGATTTTGGAGTCAAATGTGAACCAAAATGTGAAGCTGCTTCCTGTTTACACTGTTACAATGGTTTCTTTTTAAATAATAAAATCAGAATAGATTAATTGATCATTTATAACAAATTATTGTTCGTGACAGTGGCATGTCACTTCTAATCATGTAATTCATTGTAATGTATACATAAACTGGAAAATAAATGGAGAACAGGCACAGCAGATATAACAGGGTTTTTTTCTGTCATATGCAATAAGGATGAAAGCTGTACTAAGGAAATCACTTTGTGTTTTGTGGACTAGGTATTACAAAGCTATGATCTGAAATTATTTGGACATGATGCTGATTATTTGGTTCATGCTTTATTCACAGAGTAGTTTTAATTTTTCTAGGTCCTTATAGTGTTCTGCTCAAAACCATAACTTATTAGAGTGCAAGAGAGAGAGAGAGAGAGAGAGAGAGAGAGATAGATAGATAGATAGATAGAGAGATAGATAGAGAGAGAGAGAGAATCATTCAGACTACTAATAGGAGCCTACTAGTACTAGTATCAGGTACTGGTACTGCTCTTCCTTTGCATTATGTGGCCTAGTTATTATTGAGGGTGGAACTGTCAGGCTTCTTGACCAGTTGGGAATTGCAAAAATTAGGCACTGAAGCTTTTGAACATCTATGCTGATTTATGATCAGTACTGTCATGCTTTCACTTTATCAGAATACTTCTGGGCTTTTTTTTTCCCCCATTTTTTTTTCCAAGCAATTTTACAAAGGAGGATCTAGCTGAGCTGATTGCCTTTGGGATGGTTCCCTGTTATTTGCATTGCTAAGAATCTTTGCATTTCTGGTCGTGTCCAATTTCTTTGTTAGCATGAGAGCCAGGCATCAAGCTTTGCTGCAGCTGGTGCACTGTCTCTTCCCAAAAGCTGAAAATTACTATGGCTATTTTCTAGCCTGCTTTTGATGCAGTCAATTAGCAGTCAGTTAGCAGATCTCGTTAACCCCTTTAGGATTGAGAAGACTGAAAAATCTTAGGAACTATTTAAAGTGTCGAATGATAGAGCATATGGAGGCATGCACAGTACACAGCGACGGTAAACAATGCTGCCAAAGTGAGCGCCTAGGCTGAATCAAAGAACGTACAGAGAGTGTGATGAACCCGGTGCATGAATCTGCATTAGTGCTCTGCTACTAAATATGGAAGTACACTTTTTACTTCTCTAAAATGCCCTACATGTTTCATTTCCCTGGCATTCTATTCATCTCACCAGTAAAGAGTAAAGATTTTTTTTTTGTTCTTTCCTAGTTTCAAAAGGTTGAAAAGTCTTATGGATCTCAGAAAATACTCTTTCTTCTTTTACATCTTCTTGTAGTAAAGCAATTACACATAACAATAGGATGATCATATGCAGCCGTTGTTGTGTTTTATTCCTCTACTTCGCCTGCATAGTTTCAGTTCAACTTTTAGTCTCTCATTTCATTAAATCTCCTCTCAGCACAGCCTAGACATTTATGAGACACGTAACTGTGTTACATTGCATGTGTTAACATGCAACTAAATGATGCCAAACAAAAACATTCACTTTCCAATAAACAGAATATCTTTCACTATTTTTATTGGCATGTGGCACAACAAGCTGTTTGCGCAAAGATGTTGCATCCAACCTGCAAACTGACAGCACTGTAGCTTTTAGGCAGCTATTAAACATTTTGATGTCCCAAGAGTTATGAGTCATTTATAGTGACATACTACATTTATAAGTCACATACTACTGTATACACACTACTTATACTCTCTGCAGTGGCAGTGTCAGTGTCATTGAGGTCGCATGGATTCATTTTCCATACTGGAGATAAACAAGTGTAGTTACCCATGACACCCTGCAGCTCTTAGCATGAGCTTGTTTTCATACATTACAGAACAAAACATTGTTTTATAAACCCCTTTAGCACCTGTAGTGTTAAACTGGATCTAGATTATCTAGAAATTCTTATTCAACAATATTTTTGCCAGGAACATGTAGGAACATTGAAACTTTTGGAACATTTATTTGATGTGGACCAGTTTTTCAGGTGTTCACTGCATTGGAAGATGTTTTTTTAATTTTTTTATAATCTCGTAAGTGTGGTTAATGAGTGAGCACTAACTCAAAGCTCTTGTTGCAGTTAATGTATTGACTTCACTGGTTAGGTGTAGTTTAGGAACACTTTTGCTCACAATACATTAAATTCAACTAGGCACTAGGTTCGTATATTCAAAAAAAAAAAGTTAACAACTAAGCCCTTTTGTAATCCCTCTGGAAAAGAGTGTGTGCTAAACACCATAAGTGTAAATGTACAAGGGTTAGACAATGAAACTGAAACACCTGTCATTTTAGACCACAATAATTTATTAGTATGGTGTAGGGCCTCC
>JAOVVG010000047.1:21887711-21903685 GCA_028566375.1 Leptodoras nelsoni | reverse complement strand
AAATATTGCAATGCACACAACATTATGGGTGACATACCAGAGTTCAAAAGAGGACAAATTGTTGGTGCACGTCCTGTGCACGACTTGTACATGTCATTCCCAAGACGAATTGTCGCTGTATTGGCCTCAAAAGGAGGCCCTACACCATACTAATAAATTATTGTGGTCTAAAACCAGGTGTTTCAGTTTCATTGTCTAAGCCCTGTAAGTCGACTCATGATGTCATTGCAGTGTCGTGAGAAAACGAAACGGAACCATCCGTGTAAACAAACACCACATTGGCTGCTTGCTTTCTTCATTTTACATTTGCAACATTTAGCAGATCTTATCTTATGGCGAGCGACTAACAGAAGTCCTTATGCTAGTAAAATAGGTCAGGGTCTAAGAAGCCCATTAAATTAACAGTGTTACAGAGGAATCGGTGTGGCAAAGCAAACAGTGTTTTTGAATGAAAGTTTATTTAAGCGTGTACTACCTCAATGCCAGGACAGAGATCAGCAATGAGGCATGTCTTTCTTCTATCTTGAGAGACAATGGGTCACACCAGCTGGAGGCTGGAAGGTAATGTGGTGCAGAGTCAGGAGTGATAAGTGCCTTCAAGTAGGTAAGGGGTCGGTTTGTGGCTTTGCAGGCAAGCACGCTTGGTTTAAATGATGTGGAAAGATATAGAAAGTCAATGGAGGGAAGGTGCAGTGGGGCCATGTCGAGCCATAGAGAACCTTTTATAAGCTGTTCCCATTTTTGCACAGCATAAGCATGAACCTTAGTGGTACAAAGCTTCTCAAACTTCTGTTAATGCCTGTGTGCTCTCTTGCCACATCCTTTCAGCCACACAAAATGCACAAGGTGCTCAGCGTATTTAGGAACAGAGCAAACTGTAATATTCCTACAGTGCTCAGAGATGCTAGACTGATATATTTTTTGAATCTGGGTATCCATGCAGAGTTTAAAAGCTGCGTGTGGAGGTTTTTTGGAAAATACCATATAAACTAATTACGCATTGTTATTAAATTCTTAAGGAAACGACATTCAACTGTTCAGTTTGAAAACAGTGGCAAAACTGAACATTATATCATTTATATCTGTATGTTTCGCATTATTAATGCAGTCGAGTATAAAAAAAAAAGTAATGTTCTTTTTGGTCAGGGTGAGTAATCCTGTTCTCTTAAACTGTAAACTTGCTTCCACCTTCGCCAAGCTCCACATCACCAGGCCTTTCGCTAGTGTGGGTAATGATGCATATAGCCCGGGGGGTAATTTTACTTCCAATTTCCGCTGCTGTAGTTTTTCCCTAAATGATGTTACGCTGGCGGTGTGTTGCGGATGACTGTGTCTTCCTAATGGCTCTTTGGGTAATGACTGCTGAAATAGGCTTGGTGCTATGAGCACTGATCTAAGCCATCTACCATTCAGTATCTTTTGGCTCAATTCTTTTCTCCTTTTTTGTCCTATGCGTCAGGCTGCAGATTGACACATTTTATGTTCGAACCTTGTTTGCCCTATTAAAACCCTTTTTTTTTTAATTTTGCAAAGAGCGTCTTTGTAGCACTTGCCACACTTTGTAATATTTGTAGCACTTTGTGCTGTTTCCGTCATATTTCATGCTGATTGTTGTAGTGACAGATAGCTGGCAGATACACCTGGGGGAGAAATTAAAAGGCAGCAGGAGTTTTTTTTTTCTTTTTAATAGGCGAGAGTGCTGCATTTCCCTGCATGGCTGCCCATGTCCACTACTAGGCCTTGTCCCCCCTGGGGAGTGAATTATTACCTGTCAGACGTGGAGCCTCCACATCATCCATAACCTGAGTGTGACACCAGGGCAGCAGATCCAGCGCAGACGGCATGACCAGCTAGCCTTGGCCTTCGAGCATGGCTTCCTCTCTCTGGATGGGGAAAACATATTACACTGCAGCTATGACCGTTATAAGCTGCAGAGCTACACCAAAAACACTGAAGCAGCTTCTACTGAGTTCGGGAATGTGTTCATACATATATTCACCCGAAACTGCTTTGAACTTGCTGGTTATGAGGAAGGTTTTATTTTATTTAAGACTTAAACTTCTATTAAAAGAGCAGCCTATCTGTTTGCAGGTAATTCTCTAAAGCTGTTTGAGTTAAAGGGAAAATATGAATCCCTTGCATTCAGGAGTTAATGCATATGTATTACATGTTTCTGTCTTATGCAGTATGATTCTTGTCTGGCTGAGGAGTCTAGGAAAACATGATAATTACTACTAAAGGGAGAAAAGACATTGAAAGTCAAGTTTTAGGCAAGGTTAAAGAGAGCAACAGTATGTCCTGGACTTCGCTTTGGACAAGTTACAGACCTCAGTGCTCATTTCCATGCTGCTCTAGGACAGACTGGCTGACTTCCAGTGGGTTTTGTAAGCCATTTATCAGAAACTTTAACCCCTTTGTCAAACATGTTGTTTGGTGGTTCTGGCAAATTCGCACTGACCACAGAAGTAATGGAACGATGAATTGACATCTGCCTCATTGCCTGCTGGATGGAGCTGCTCCATCTAATCCACAGTGCACAGGAAATGGCAGCAAATGAACAAATATCACCGGTAGAGAGACTGAGATGCACCTCTTGTGCAACACAATGCCGCAAATTGTCCTGTAGCTTCATTTCCCTTACATATTGTGTGTTTAGGTGTGAAACTGGAGGAGGCAGACCAAAGGGTTGTTGAAATATGTGTGAGAAAGCAGCATCTCTCTTTGCCAAAAGTCTGAACTAAGCAGGAATATAATTGTGTTATTGTTTTTTTTTATTTATTTTTTTATTACCATTTTGGCTAAATCCAAAAATTGTATGCATGCACGCACGCACACACACACACACACACACACACACACAATGATTAGTGTGACAGATAACAAGCTCCTTGCCCAACTGTCATCTTTACGGATGTTTGGATAACTGAGTTGTGAGCGCTAAATCAAACTGAGTTAGAACCAGCAGGCTGGCTAAATCACGCAGACACAGTTTTGTTTTGTTTTTTGCCCCTGGCTCCTCTTCGCACCAGATTACAGAGTGATGACTAACTCCATTTCATTGCACTTGGACATTCAGCTGCATCCTCGGCTCCCTGCTTCCACCACACAAGTAGCCTTTTGTACCTCTCCCATTGGTATGCCAGCATTACGGGCCAAATCCGCTAGCCATGGGCGAGAAGACGCTTCACCCTCTACTAACTCGTACCGGAGTCCTTTTTAATTACCCCCATTTCTGAATATGAAACAGAACCCACTGGAGTATGATTCCGTGTCCTTATTAGTTACAGAGTCTGCATACGTGTTATTGATTCCTCTACTCTAATGTGGTTTAGAGGTTCTCACGATCTGTTATACACTTCATAATGGAACACCTCTTCCCACCCCACATTGATTAGGTACTCGGATTGCAGCTATTGTGAAGATTCAACCTTTCTGGACTCTTAGCTAGACTCTACGATTAGACTAGTCCATTTTGTTTGAATAGTGCGATCGCTCTGTACTGTGCCTGGGCCCAGTTGAAGTGGTGAGCTTGGGCATGCTTCATCTAGTGTGATCTCTAACCGTCCCTGAGCACGAAACTCGAACATGACATCAATGATGCAGCTGTCCCATTTAATATGAACATTTGGGTTAATAACGAGTCTGGTTCTCATCGTATCGGTGAATCTGAATTGTAATCGGTGAGTAAAGCTCAGATTCCGCCCTCAGTATCAGCTGCCTCCCTAAAAACATTCTTAAACATGCAGCACAATTAACCAAAAATGGTTGTGTTGCATAATTGATAAATCTATAACCCATGTGAGTGGGCTGTGTGTCACTACAGCCAAAGCTGATCCAAAACAGCCACAAAGGAAATGCAGTTATGAACTCCACTGTGCTGTGCGAGGGAGGGGGGCATGGGGAGGGGGGCAAACATGCTTCGTGCTCGTGTACGATACAAGGGACCTGGGCCTAGCGTGAGTGCACGTTAATGTTATCTCCACATGATAAAACACAGTGATGGTAGTTGTAATAAATAATTTTTGTTATAATAAACTTCTTGATATGACCTACAAGGTAATGCATTGGGAATTGTGGAGAAAGGTCAGGCATTATCATGTGAAAGCACAGTTTTTAGTATTTAAGTATTTCAAATATTTCAGCGATTTTTCTTTTAGCACTTTGTGCAAACAAAAGCATTTTTCCCAGGAGTGTCAAAAAACTGCTTCCCCTTAAGCAAAGGGTGAAAATGAAGCTTCTGTGTGAGTTTTTCCCCCCAAGAAAACACACCGACCGTTACTGAAGCCTTTTTTAATGCTTTTTCTTATTCCAGCCTTTTTTTGCATCTTGTGTTGCATCTTATATTTAGAATTTCAGAATTTAATGACGCTTTGGCACAATGCTCAGCGTGGCATTTTAAATATCTACAGAATGTGCGTAACAGTTGACTGCCTCGCTGCATGTTTTTAAAACGAGCCTTTTTATGGTTCTAAAAAGTGAAACGGAGCAAGAAATTAAATGCCTCAAGATAAGACAAGTTTTTTTTTTTCCTTTTGCACTTAAATCTGCAGCTCCATCCAGCAGGGCTGCATCATCAGAGCCCATTCATTCAGGACGGCAGGTTTTCATCAGCAACACAGGAGGGCTTTGATGTGAGTATCGAGATTTTCATTCGCCTTTTATTTGTGAGTGTGGTCTTTCGTGGAGGCACGCTAGCTGTTCAGTGTGAATCTAGTGTGACCGTACACACATTATGTAAATCCCTCCAATTTCCCAGGCCTCCCAAAATAGAAGTCTCATTTGACCTTCAGGGAGAGAATCTTGGCGAGAGTTGGTACATGTGTCCTCAAGAGGTGCAGTGGGACAGCAGCAAGGCTGTGATCTCACTGCTCAGTCTAACGCTGGATTTTGAGGGCTTGGAGGATCTGTATGATGGCTGCTAACAGAGGTTTGATTTTGGTCAGATTTGAGATTAGCAGCCAATCGGCTCTGTGCAAGTTTCTGTGAATGCTGAACACTATTAGCACGGGGTATATATTTAGTGCTCGCTGAAAGGGGAAAGGGCCAGTGTGGGGGTTGGCGGAGTCGGTGTCATATCTCCCCTTGGATGAGGGCCAAACACCACTGGGGCCCCATTGGTTCCCCCTCCTCCATGCCTTTTTCATTCCTCAAGTGTGTCTCCTGTTAACCATATGATGACTCAGTTTAGTGTGGATGTGTGCGTGTGAGCACATATGCTTGCAGATGTGTGCGGTTGTGCAACTAAATGTTTTTCATGCCTTTTGTCTGTTTCTGTTTAAACAATTTGCTGTACCTAGAGCACACACACACATGCACACGCACACATAGTTTGCGCCCCTGGTCTAACTTCATTCAATATTTCTTTATTGCTTTCTCACATTATCTCTGTCCTGGCAAGCCGCTTGTCCCAGGGGAAAGATCTCAGCCTCACACTGGCATATGAAAAGCTTGCCATAGACAGATCTCAACCACACACAATTCTATTACTGCTAACCGTTTGCCTCATACAGCCTGCTATGGCTTAGTCTTCCTTACTCTCTGCTCCAAGACCAAGGTATACTCAAACAGCAAGGGCAGCGTATGTCAGTGTTCTGGGGATACCGCAATCCCGGAAAAAATCAAGTCAGCCTCCCTCCAGAAATATCTTTGGTCTTTGTCATCTTCATATATGTCCTGAGACAGACCTTGCACAAACCCCATCTGCTTAGTGAGTCAGCTAGATTATATATGCGTTTGCTTAGGCTAGTGTGAGCACAAAATTTTAAACGGTGGCTAGTAGGGAAGGTTGTGGACGGGAGGAGTAGGAGTCGATAAGACTGTTGACTGCCAAAGAGTCTTTGTGAGATATATTTCTTTGTAAGTCACAGCATGTCTCAACTGGAATTTGTATTCACGCTCATCGATTGCTGTTTTGAATGGACAGTAAGCCAAGAGATTTTGTACAGAAAAGCACGCAGAGATCAACAACATTATGGCAGAATTAGTCTCGAAGTCAACAAAAGCCTCAGTACTGCATATCCTTTACATTTCTTTTGTGCTAAAAGCAACTGCCAATTAACTGTCGGCCACCGTATGTGTTTCAATTTGCTCCTTAACAAAGTAAGCTAAAAATGCTCAGTTAACCAAGCTTTTGTGCTCCGTGGGCATCTGTCCTATTTTCAATTCTGACAAACGGTGCGCCCCCCCCCTTCCCTAAATTAGCATGATAACACCCCAGAGAGGGAGTAAAAGAGCTAATCACATCTTTCTCTCTCTATCTTTTTCTCCACGTTCATAGCAGCAGCTTATTGTAATACTGAATGCATCATCGGTTAAACTAGCACTCTGATCTCCTCCATAAATCTCACATATCGCAGACTGTCAGCAAATGGGGAAATGAAACACAAAAGGCAAATTGTATGTCTCTTTCTATGTGGTGCACTTGATATTATGGTTGGTTAACAGGCTTGTCCCTGAGCTATTATTCCATGTTAATCACATCCTGCTGTTCCTCTATGAGAAGATCATGGCCTTGAGTGTGCAAAGGATGCTGCTTAGAGAGGTGGGAAGGGCAATTTTGAATCAGAGCCATTTCCGCTGTTGTTTACTTCACTCAGAGAAGTGAAGAAAGTGAAAGCCTGTTGACAAAAATGTGTTTCCATGTCAAGGTGCCAACTGGACAACAAGGACCACCCGGTAGTTATTTCTTGGTTCTCTTTTTTTTTCACGCGACCGACCTAGACTGAGTTGTCTCTATTACTGTTTTGGACAGCCTGACGCCCACCAGACTGAAGGGGCTGACCCAAATCCGAGTCTTCCTCCCAGCACAATCCCGTCAGGTCACAGGGTCAGCAGTTAAGCAGGGGCAACAGCATGGCCTGAATAGTAAAGAGATTGATTTTCGTCAGTGGGGGTGGTGGGGGATATAGCTCAGGTCAGATCATTTGCCCCTGCAAGAGCAAGGAGAGACAGGAATGTACTGGTGAAAGGAGAAGAAAGCAGAGCATTCACAACATGTCTACTGTCTTTTGACTCTGAACCTGAGATCTTCAACAAGCTTTGCTGTAGCCCAAAACAGGACACGGAGCTGTGCTTTTTCTTTTAATAGGCAGCTGAAGGGCAAGGGGTAATCTTTCCTTGGTGTCGTACTGAAATGTTATTTTTGAAGAAGCTGTTTTCTTTCCACAATCAGCAGGATATTCTCAGTTCTTGATTGATTGTTTATTGCCAAGGCTGGATCAGGATAACTGCAATGTGACTTTACCATAGTCATGCTGTGCTTTTGGCACTGAAGCTAATTTATAGTTAGATTACAGTATACCTAATTATAGTACAGTACAACTAATTTTATCAGATCATGAACAGATACAAGTTTAATGTGGTGCTATTAAGCAGCTATATGCTAAGGTACAAGAAAAACGGGTACTGGAGCCTACATAGCAGAGTCACCTATGACCGTGATTGGTTGCATTGGTCAGTGCATATGTAAAGTGATAGACATATATGGAAGCTTCTAGAGTTGTTTCCGCGGTGAGAAGTTATGATTTTCTCAGTTTTAAACATAGTTTAATAGTTCATGAGATGGGTCATAGCATTTCAGATGTAGAAGTTTGGATTTTCATGTGTAACGCGAGTACCAGAATTCTGGCAAAACCTCAAACGTACGACAGCAGTGTGGCCGTAAAAATACTCTGTGAGAATGTGACCAGTATCGGCTGGCTAGATTTGTTTCACGTCATAGCCGTGTAACACTACCTCAAGTAAGGTTGGAATTCAGTGCTGGGTCCTCACCAAACATCAGTGTGAGGACTGTGCAACATTCCCTCCAAGATCCTGTAGGGGACCTACCATGTATTAACTTGTATACCAGTTTTTCTGGTACTTCAGTGCATAGTGGCAGTTGGTTGTGCATCATGCAGTCCTCCTTAAGCTCAGAGCTGTATTCAAGATGATGAGCTGCTAAGTCTTCCTGCCTCATGGGTTGGCTTTAATCAAAGCAGAGCTGCTCATTGGAACAAAAAACATCTGGAGATATGACAGATTCTTCTTCTGTTCAGATGTACCATGCCCCTGTCAGCTTTCCATGTTTTGGGTCAATTTTATGTGCCTTTGACTCTGAGCCAAGGAGAAGTATGCAATGAGTTAAGGTTTTCTACGGGCGTCATGTCGACGTGCCGACGAAAGATATATTTATTCTCTGAATCTACACTGTGGCTAACAAAGGAGGCCCTACATATGCAGGATGTTATTCCAGGAATCTGTTAAGGCAGTTGTGCTTATGGAGAGCTGCACTGAGACCCACATTGTTAAAGTGCTGAGGTGAAGCCAAGCTGAGCAGCTGTGCTGTAATCTCTCTCTCTCTCCCTTTCTCTTGTTCTCTTTCTCTCTCTCTTACTTTCTCCGTCTTTCATATTTTATATCATTTCTTGATTAGACATCTTCGTTAGAATGTTTTATTTCATTAAACCTTTTTTTTTTTTTAAATAATTAGAAGATTTTTAAAAGATCTATTAAAAGATTAAAAGATCATTGCATTGTAGTTGTTTTTCTGTCCATGGCTACAGATGCAAACCTAGACAGGATTCTCCTTCAATGTGAGAGAACATTTTAAAAGAGTGATTATAAAAATTACTGACTGACTTGATTGTGAAACCTGGACTATAAATTCTGCACCTGCTGTGGGTTAAATGTTGTTAAAGTTGTCAGGAACATAGACGCCGTCCAAGTTTTTTATATCACGTTTCTTTGGGGAAAAAAAACCAGTCTAAATGCATTGTCCCTAATCGGAATGTAGACACTATCCCCAGTCCCCCAGAAGACCTTGGACTTCCTCTCAAGGCTTTATCCTGATCTCTTGTCAGGACGTTGTTGTCTCTGGTTTTGTCATTAGGGATCTAAATCTGCATCTGGATTTCTGTAAAGTTGCCGTGTGACAGTGTCTCATGTTAAAGGTGCTAAAGTTGAATTAAAGAGTACAGCTGTACCAAAAGTAATAGTGCTTTCTGTCCTGAAAGATTGATATTTTAGAGCCATTTGCTGGCTGGAAAATTAGGATGTCATTAAGACAGCTGGGTAGTATTTTTCTTAGTGAACTTGGTATGTTGAGTTCAAAACAGATAGTATCGTTTTCTAAGGAAGAAGGTCATAAAGAAAAATGAAGCAACCCCCTGGAACCAGTTCAATAAAGCATAAAACGCAATAATACTGCTGGCCGCCTGCCCAAAACATATCACATAAACCCCAAATCAACACTGATTCGTTCAAGTTATATCCCTCTGCTTTTCTGCTCTCGGCTATTCTTAGCTACAGTAATTTAAGACATGTTTATTGAGGGAGGCCTGCAACAGTGAAAGATAAACTGGAAAGATACAGAATCATGTACTATGATATAGAAAAATGGTCAACCCTTTCCCTTCATCTGAACTGTAGGGAGCAGGAGATAACCAAGCACCTCCTGAGCTTTAGTGTCTGTGTTAAAAGCCTCTGAGTAATGCTGCTGAAACACCCACCTAGCAGAACCTGGCCACAGGATGCCCGCTGCAGCTCAACAACAAAGAAGAGAGTGCTATGCTGGAATTGGATTCAGTCCAGATGCTTGCTGATAGTTTCATTTTAGGTTTAAAAGCCAGACTGAGCCAGACATGCCACTCAGGCTGTGGGTTGATTTCGAGTTGGCCGTTTTGTAGTTGTCCACAAAATATTTGGCTGAGCCCGATGCCATGAACTGAATTGGTATATGTTTTTAGGTTTGCTCCATATCAGTGAGCCACAAGCAGCTTTATGGGAACACTCCAGAAGGCTGAAAGATCTGAGTGCATTTTAAAGAAGTGTTTTCCTGTGAATGTTGGCCATTCACACTCACAAATCAGAACAGGAAACTGGACCTTTGTTAATAGGGAAATTTCAGGGTAATTTCTTATTCTGCTCAAAAATTACCGTAGTCACACACACAAAAGGATTTAACATTTTTACTGGTCTATAATTCATAGATTCTTAATTCCTCAAATTAAGAGACCTCTCTCCAAGAGCATAAGCAATTTAGCCTGCCCCGAGGGGGGCTTTGTAAGTCAAACCTTATCTTACAATATTAAACATGACTGTAATTAGATCAAACTTTCTCCTGCATTGTCTCTATTATTCTCCAGAGAGACAAAACGGGTTTGCGGTTCTGTGCATACCATGTAAGCAGGTTTAATGCACTGTTTTGTGTCAGGTGACAGACAAACTGACAAGCTTAGATGCACAAAATATTACAAGGAGATATGCAGACAGAGGCTCAGACAAAAGAGGGGTGGGTGAGTAGAGTAGAGCATCCCAGTACTGCAGGTCTGCACAAGTAAAGAGAACTGGCTGAGAGGAGTGTTAACTCGCAGCAGATTGAAGGAACAGATTGCACTCTACACAGATTTGGATAGCCTCAGCATTGGATGTGCAGAGATTTGGTTAAAATTCTGCCCATAATGAATGTTAAGCGAACAGTCCTTCCTTTTTTTATCATGCGCTAATGCAGTGCTTTCTCCATAAATTACTTTCACGTTGTACGATTTGGCATTGTAAATTAATGATGGTGCTAAAAATTCACAATTATTTTTTTGGGATGCATCTGATTTTTGTGTGATATCACAACATTAATGAAATGGTGTATTGTAAATCATGATTGCTATTCTTTCTGTTCATTGCGTGTGTATGTGTGTGTTTTTCTTCCCTCAGACCGAGGAATATCACGAGTTCCTGAAGAGAGCCAGTGTTTTATCCGACCTATTTCTCATGCTCTTTGTCTTGTGCCTGACACCCTGCAATATTACTGGATGAGAGTTGAGGTAGGAACCTGTAGGAAACAACTTGCTGAAATGTCAGACTCAAAATAACCCACTTTATTTCCTCTTGATGTCTTGAATCTTTTGTTGATATTACCTTGGTGGAACACAATTGCATTCTCTCAAGGAAATGTGGCTTGATTTGGCAGAAAATTGAAGTCGTGGCCAGCTGCATTATCTTGGCCTAGTTGGTCACCTCAGGGGGTGGGTGTGGGTGTTTGGTGGTGTGTGTGTGTGTGTGTGTGTGCTGTTTTTTTTTTTCTTCTTAAAACTTGTCGAGGTGAACAGTTCAAATCAAATACAGAATCCTGTAAAAGAAGTTGCTGTTTGAGGATAAATGAAATCCCAGGTTGTTTGCAGAAGGTGTGTAGGAAGGTGGGGGCAATGAGGAGTTAATGATGTATGATATAGCCATATGTTATAGCATAATCTTTTCAAATTTGTAGATAATGGCATAATTTATATCATATTTAAATCCACATTTCTATAGAAACACAATCTTTGGAAAACAAAGTAGGAGTTCTGTAGCTGTACCTGTTTCTCAGCTTCAGGTGTGGTAATCCAATTACAATTTAATAAGGGTTAACTCGTAGACGTTTGTGTCTGCGTTTCAGAAACATCTATGCATTCTGCACCAAGCAATCCTAATCATTCATATTATCACATTCACTGCAGACATGCTTCTGCTCAGAAGGCAGATAGTGAACTAGTGTGTGCATGGCATGAAGTTGTTTGTGTGGGATTACTGAGCACTGAAGGCTTTTCCATGGAACTGGTGGGGAGAAAGTATGAAAATAGCGAGGTCTTAAGAAAGCACCACGGAACCGTTATGGGCTGTGATCCAGTGTGTGTGCAGGAAGCTGTAGTCTCGAGCTTCCGATACAGTTATACCCACCAAAATCTACATTTACATGTTTTTTTATAGATATGTAAGTTTCTTTCCAGAAGTAAAGAATCCAGGCCCTAAATTCACGAAAAAATATCTTTATATAAAATCTAATAGTATATTCTTGTCATTAAGTAACTGACTTCACTCCAAATGTCCAGAGTGGGCTTATAAAGTAAGCATGCAAAACTTTCTATATCAGGGGCTTCATATTTAATTTATTGAACATTGATATTTTAATTATTTCAAATTCCCCAATGAACCAAAGAAATCAAATAAAAGAAACTTTTTTTCCACTGTTACACTCAGTTATTTCACTGTCGAGTGAGGTACACTCAACAGTGAAATAACTGTACAGCATATTTGGCAAATAGAAGAGTTCCCTCTCATGTTTTTTAACACTTATTTCCTTAGAGAGCATGGCTCAGTGTTGCGTTTTTTTTTGCCCTTAACATTATTCTTACAACTGTCTTTTTACTTTCCTCATTAATTATTTAATCAACAACTACACCTACATGCCTATGCACCTTTGGGCTTATCTGTAAATGGTGTATGTGCAGTTACAGCAAGCTTGTAAAGGTTCACGTCAACCCTCTGCCATTTTCGTATAGTGTCAATAACATTCTCTCTGTTTTTCTCATTTTGTAGATATTACAATGAAAATAAGATAAGCAGTTGCACTCATGAATGAGGAAATTGAATTAACTATTACTATTACTACATTTGTATAATGTAATAATGGAATGAGCAATATACGTTTTGAAGAAGCTTCAAATTGCTTTTATTATAATAGTCATCAGTGGTTCTCTTATGCTGTTGCCAACATGGTTTGGCTCCTCTTGTCCTCTTAGAGAGAACACTCACTGCAAAGCTGCTATTCCAACGTTTTTTATCCTATGGTGGAACTTTTCTATCCTGATGGCAGAGGCCTCTACCACAATGACAATGTCCCCATCCATAGGGTACAAGGGCTTACTGAATGGTTTGTTGAAAATGATACAAATCATGTGCTATGGCCTTCCGATTCACCAGATCTCAGCCGAGTTGTGGTGGATTGTTTGTTACCCAACACTTGACTAAGGGTGTGTTCAGACTTGTCAACTTTGCCTCGATTAAAACAAACCCTGGTGTGATTGCTCTGTTAGATTAAAGAGTTTATTGTCATTTGAACAGTAGTAGTTGAACAGGGTACAATGAAGTTCTTTCTTTGCTCCTCACCAGGAATGCCAGATAAAGATTAGAATATTAAACTAAATAAATGTAATAGAACTTCTTCTAAATTTAGCTAAAACAAGAATCACAGCAGTAATGATACGGGTGTTATTTACAGGTGGAACATGGCTATAAATGTGCAATAGTGCAATTGTAAACATGGGCTAGAGTAAACGTGCTACAGTTAAGTCACAGTGGCATGTAAACATATGTAGAGTATCTTATTTATGCGGTTGGTTCAAGAGTCTGATTGCAGTGGAGAAGAAAGTGTTCTTTAATCTGGTGGTTTTGCATTTCACACTTTTGTACCTCCTGCCTGAGGGCAGAAGTGTGTGAACAGTCCATGCTGGGGGTGGGTGGGGTCTTTAACAATGGAGGCAGCTCTCCTGTGGACTCTGCAGTGGTAAATGTTCTGCAGAGAGGGCAGTGGAGTCCTGGTGATCTTCTCAGCAGTCTTCACGATTCTTTGCAGGCGTTTTTACAGTCCATTGCAGTTGTGCTCAATGACGCAGCTGTAGAAGTTGCTGAGGAATTTGGGAGACACCCCAAATTTCCTCAGTCTCCTCAGTTCATTAGAGTAAGTGTGAACTCTGGTGCGCACCAAATAAGAGGGCCGAGAGCAGGTGGGTTTCGCTCTGTTTCTAAATGAAGTCTGGTGTGGTTCATTTGAAGTTTGAACACAATACAAACCAAAGGCATCTAAATAAACTAGACACAGGACGTGATGTCAGATGATGTGACACTAAATGCGCCACAACAGAACAGAGTGCATTACAGTGTACCTTCTTTGGTTTGTGCAGCAGAGGAATTTCTGGTGCCGTTTTGAATCTTTTTCCATTTTCTACCTGTTGCTGTGTTTCCTTTTTTTTTTTATAAATTTATTTGGGTTCAATAGTAAATTTGTAATCGTGAATGCTAAGCAAACCAGGCCAACAATGTAGCAAGGTATCATTTTCTTGTTTGGTTCAGACCAAGGGACCTGAACTACAAGTATAAACACACCCTAAGTTTTCCTTTTGTTTGTCATTCGAACAGTGTACCAAGCTTGACCTCTGTGCTACAGAAATCTGTCTTTAAGTGGGGCCTGATTCTGAGAAACTATAATTTAATTTGCCATTTACCAAACTGCAGTAGTAGCAATATCTGAGAGTTTTGTATCATTGCCCATTTCTGTTGCTGCGTGAGGAGGTTGGAGGTTTTCTGACTGATTGAAAAAGCAAGTATAAAGCAGAATTATGCAACATGGGTTGTGCTGTGAAGTAAAACTAAAGGCAGTATAAATGATAGAGGAATTCTCTTTAAATGGTTGCTTAAAGCAGATACTTACAACACCTGCTGCAGATCCCCATGGAATCCACCTCCAAGAGTGGACTTCTAGTCCCTGGGGATCACAATCGCATACAGATACATGCATACACACACAAACACCACCACCACCACCATGATGATTGGGCAGAGCGCTGATTCAGGTGGCAGGGTCTCTCCAGTGCTTGCTGGGAGCAGATGGCTGGCCAGATGCATGCCTGGATATGACCTTGGTGCCCACAGACGATTGAACAGCACAGTCATCTTCACTACACACTCTCTCTTCTTGTGCGGCTCCTCCTCTGTTCACTGGTGCATTGACAGCTTATGGCGATGTTTTTTTTTTTTTTTTTTTTTAATTTTGTTGAGCCATATGGAGCTATTATAAAGGCTCTCATTCTAGGTGCTGTCATATTCCTCCACCGTGGGTACACTTAGACACGTCCATGGCTGAGCAGCAGAGTGCTACTGGCCATCAGAGAAAACATAGCAAAGGCTGTGTCGTATTGTGTATAAGCGAATAGCAAGAAGAAAACAGAAAGAGGTTTATAATTGGGTGAACAGATTCTTGAATTTGATGGACAGAAGCCTTATTAAGTCTGCTGATCTTGAATGTGTGGGTTCAGCCCACTTCCCTCTGTTCACGGCTGTCAAAACTGCCATCCGTCCCAGTGCCACTGTGTGCCAAGCACTAAAACATTTATTCCGAGTCCTCACATGTCACTCGAGCTTAGAGAAAGAGATGAAATATTCTGAGGCCACTGAGGTCAATATTAATAATGTCTGAATTTTCTTGCAACTCTTTTTAAAAACGTTTGTCTTTTTGGTGGGCTAAATGCGGCATTAGTGCTACTGAAAATGAGTGCAAAGAAGCCGTGTTTGATTCTAACCATTGTAGAATTGCCAATGTTGATTTTAGCATACTGAAGGAAGATTCGTATATTATTAGCGACTTTGAGTTAGATTTTATTTAAGCTAACATTTGCACAATATTATTTTTGAGTATTCACACAAGACGTGATGCTCCTTTTCAAAGCTAATTTACATGATTCTATTTTCGTGCCACCAAATCGTGCAGTCGTGAGCGGCTCTCACCTAATTAATTTTAAATAAATAAATAAATAAATAGATATTCTGTCTCTGTAGGGTTGCTGCACTGCCAAAACATCTGTAATTGGACTCATTGATTTTTTTGGGAGATGTTAGAGTTGTTCTCTCTTAATTACTATGAACCAGAAAGCGGCTGTGGCGCTGATGAAACGCGCACCAGGTCCAAGTGTCATTCTGTCATGCACTCCACGTTAATGAGTAAAGCTACCGAAGCTGGTCTTGAAGGGTGCTTACTCAGGTACACCTACCCTACATCACTGACCAGATATTATTTGGGTAGTGAATCATTCTCAGCCCAGATTTTTCACTGGTAAGATTGTATGAGGGTGGAGCAGGGTTTCTGGGATTTGGGCCACCTTGTAAGATGAGACTAAATTGTGTTTGTCTTTTATAAGCATTTTAAATTCTACTGCTGTCGCTTGTGGGTGTGCACTCTCAAGAGTTGTTTTCTTTTTCTTAGTTCCCATGATAAAGCTGAAATTCAGGAGCTAATAATGTACAGCCCATTGCCCACTATACAAGGTATACACATTACGTTTGTGTAAAATATATTTAGCTGCAATTTACAGTACAGGCCAAAAGTTTGGATACACCTTCTCATTCAATGCGTTTTCTTTATTTTCATGACTATTTACATTGTAGATTCTCACTGAAGGCATCAAAAC
>JAOVVG010000047.1:21870400-21884137 GCA_028566375.1 Leptodoras nelsoni | reverse complement strand
TGGATAAGATTGAGTACCCCTGCCCTACACCATACTAATAAATTATTGTGGTCTAAAATGACAGGTGTTTCAGTTTCGTTGTCTAACCTCTGTATATGTGCTTCAAGTAACATCAGCACTCAGTGCTGGTGCTTCAGTAAACATCAGTGTGAAGACTGTGCAATGTTCCCTCCAAGATCCCGTGGAGACTTGCTAAGTATTAACTAAATTTTTCTGGTACTTCAGTGTATACACACAATACTACCTTTTATACTATATTTAAATATAATACTATATTTTACTATATATTTTTTTCTTTTTGTTTTCTTGGTGATGCTGTCTGAGACAGAGGTTTCTGTGTAAATTATTTTTGTTGTTTGACTGTGTCATGCCCAGAATCTGTATCTCACCCTACTCATCACAGATGTGATAGCTTTTTCTTAGACCTACTCCTTCATTCTGTGACTCATCAGTCTAATTTAACTAAACATTTTGTAACAGCATTCAAGAGGCCTGACTTACTCAAAGGACTGATTGGAATAAAGGGATGATGGCTATGAAGGACCCATTACTCCAGATGAGAAAGAAGTCTGCCTCTTATGGCTTTAATGCAGTGCCCACGTAACCTGCCAATTAACGAAAGTGGCCCCTCAGGGCAATGGATAAGTCCTCTACCCTCTCTGCGAAAAAGTGTACGCTTGTCAAGAAGGGGCAGAGCTATTAAATGCGTGATTCTGATTGCCACTGCTTGATGCCACATTGGCCATACCTAATCTACAGATCAGCGGGACTTTGGTGAAGTGCTGTGATGCTAAATTATTGGTGTTTTCACATCTAGCACAATTTGTTTGCTTGTCCAGGCCCCACATTCCACGTGACATACCATTGTTTCATTTTCTGTTGCATTTTGCTTCATCACTTTAAATTGGGGCCATTTCTTTATTTGTGATTTAATCGAAAAGTATGTGTGTTTCTGAATTGTAACTGATTGGTAGCTGCTTCCTCTGGAAGGACTGATGTTTTAAAAACCAGCTGGCAAACACTAGTAGCCATCTCAGTTCGTAAAATATCACTTGCTAAATTTGTGTGGGTCCTCCAAAACCATTTCCCAGTGCCTTTGCCTGAAGTGAAGTATTCACTCCATATTGAACAGTACATAAAGTGGGTTTTAGCTGGATTAAGGCTTCTCTGAGCAGAACTCATGGAGCTGTTAAGACAAGGTAGAAAAACCGGCCTGATGAGCTGCATTGACAACTGGGCAGGTCCTGTTATTAACTCAGCCTGCACACTCACGCTAACTCATTATATAATGCAAACATGTCTGCATTGCTCAAGTCACTGATAAGATCCAAGTATGATTGCGATGTTGCTTTTCTGTCCCACACTATCATTTATGGCACAGTATAACTGTTTGTTTTTTTTACCCATTACTAATTTTTAGTATTTAGTAACTTGTTAGAATAAGTTTTTTATTCTAGTTTAATAAGTTTTTTGTGTAGTGCCTTAGCTTTAACTTTTGCTGACCTGCTTGCCTGTCTTATCCACCGAGCCAGGATGTTATCACTCATGCTTTGATTGGGGCTTTTTTACAACCTTCACTTGTTCATTTGATTAAGATGATTCACATTCAGTCAAGTGAATTCACACGTCCTGCATGTCTGCTAAAACAGCAGCACTGGTTTAATTGTTTCTTGTCACAGTCAACAGCAATGTTTTTTCCTTTATCCTCATCCCCTGATCACCTAATGCTAGGATGTTGGCAGAAAATTAGCAGCTTCGGGGCTTTGGCACAAATATCATTGAGAGGGTTTGCGGGTGTGTGCCACCAAGGACACCAGAAGCGTTATGACCCACTCTACCCCTTGTACACTTGAGCAAATTGTTTTTGGTTGATTGTTGAACAATATCTCAGCCACTGTAGCTGTTCACAAATTAACCCACTCTGTACAATCAGAGGTTGAACAATGTTCACACACATGGCCTGCACCTCCACAGTGATGAATAACCTTACAATGAAGTCTGCCATGGCCTGACACTGCTACTAAATCTCCAACTGCAGAGACCTCCCCTTGATCCACTGGACTAGTAGGTTAAACAGTCAAAAAGCTGGACAAAATGTAAAGAATGTGGTAATGATGCAGGATGCGAAAGTTTGTGAAGTTTGAAACTTTACATCATAAGTTATTGGTTAGTAAACTGCTAGATTTATACTTTCAACATTATTCACGAGGTGGTGCTGTCCACATGTGAATTGTAAGTAGCTAGGGTAAATTGCCTCCTAGAGGCCAACTTGCCAGAAAAGTTCATAATGTTTTGGAGCTACTGCCCGAAATGGGCTTTTAGCCTACCCAATACAGGGGGCACTAGCATAAAGCGGAATGCATACCTAGGAGCAGAAACTTTACATTCCATATCTACAAGTTTCATGTGGATTGGTGAGGCCAAAGTGTATGAGATCACCAAACAAAAATTAGTGGGGGATAAATAGATAAATAAATAAACAGAAAAAGATAGGGGAAAAAAACTTGACAAAAATTATATGAACATCATAAACTACAGGGTGTCCCATAAGTAGCTAAATGTACATTTATTTACAAAATTTAAAAAAATATATTTACAAAATATTCTTAGTGTAATAATATCTCTTAAATATTAAAAATATAAAATATGATATAAAATATTACATAATATAATAGACTTCGGGGACACTCAAACTATAAAAACAGTTTCTATAAGCTATAAACGATATTGCAGTACCCATGATATCTGACAAATTTGCACCGTGACATGATTCATCATGGTATTGATATAACATCATTAAGTCATTCATTCCTACACAGAACAAACACTACATCCCATAGCTGAAATTTTGGTGAAGCAGTAAACACAATATACTACATGATCATGTGTGCCTTTTTTCTCCCTTGGTCTGCATCATTACATTTAACTGACATTATGTTCACTTACACTTGTTTAACCTAGCCAATGAGGTTTCCAGGCAACCAAAACATGGGACTGGGCAAGCATACTGGAACTTGTACTTGCCCAGTGGACTAACTAATTAATTTATAATTTGATTGTTTTTTGGATTGGAGGTTGTCTTTCTATCTGCTTATGTTTCATATTCACCACTCTCGCACCAAATGCATCTTACGTACAGAAGTAGCTGGGAAGTGCCTCTAAAAACACACCTGTGTATTGGAGTGGAGAATAAAAGAGCAGCCAAGTGAACTTGAACAGAAGGGGGAAAGATGGATAGATAATGAGAAATCAGGAAACCTAATACTCCACATTACTTCTGTCATGCTGGTTGAGGACTGCTCTGAGCTCATGCACCTGTCCTCCATGTCACATCATTAATGTCACATCATCACTTTGTAACTCTTATAAATATAATTGCAATCTTTCCTTTGTTTGGATTTCATCTGGAGAGCTGCTGTGATGAATTCATCCACAGAATGTTTTATTTCTGGCTCCTCATCCCACTGATACTCTCAAATTTGAATTGCTCGCTCAGATATTACAGTCAGAACCATCGTTTAGAGTGTCCAAGAGCTCTACTGCCTGTGTTGCCTCCTGCTGAGTCATACCTGCTCTTCATACTCCATAATAATTATGCCAGGACAACTGGGAAAATAGACTGTCGTGTTTGAGGGGGTTGCAGAACGATCAGTAATTTTCCCCTCCATTTCAAAACTTCATACTTTTGACAAAAAATATCTTTAAAGCTCACTATCAGAACGTCTCCCAACTAAGGACCACCATCTGTGTTACCATGGAGATTGTAGGTTCTATTCTTCCAAAGTGGAGAGCTCCAATTCTCTTGCTCTCTAATTGGCCTGTGATATTGTGCGATGGAGCAGTTTCAGATGTAGCATTTGGCACCTTTATTATTGATGCTAGGCAACTTGTTTTCTTCGATCTCAGGACTTTGAGAGGTGAGGTATGTAAGGGCCAGAATGTGCTCTTCTGTTCCATAAAGGTGCACTGCTTTGAAAAGCGTGTTAAAGTTCACTCTCAAACCACTTTCCGAGTCTCTATATTTATCCTTGTCATCATTGGTATGTTGTAAATATGAAAGATTTATTTCTTTTTTTCGAGGTACCGTTCTCCTTAAAGCTGCAGGATATATTATGGAACTAGCACTTTTTATTAGAAAAATGGTATTGCTAGGTACTTGGAGAAGAATGTTTAATAACATGGGTCATACTGCGTCATTCTAGCACGCATGTTAATTTTCTTGCTTTGAGGGCCGTTCACTAGCTATTCTGAGACAATTCATGGCTGTGTCCCAAATCTCATAATTCATACTAAGCAGTATACCTAAATAGTAATGACCCTAATAGTATCCTTGCATACTAGTTAGTATGATAGTATACAGTCTGGTAATGGACCCAAGTATTTGTGTTTAATGTCACTTGCTTGGTTTTACAGAAAGATTATAAGAATATGTTATTAGGTAATAGAGGGAAACCTGTCAGTTGGTCTTTTGTAAATAAGAGCGTCAAGTTCAGCAGAGGAACCACAGGTTTTGCTAGCTAATTAAAAGCTCATTTTTGCTAGCTAATAAGCACAGAGAACAAGACTATCCTGTCTGGTTGCCTCTGATGCATGTATTTTTCTTACTAATCTGTGCTCTTGTGTTTTGTGCTCTTGCCTGTCAAAGGAATTGGCTATGAGCCACACGCGGGATTTGTAGACTGATAATAAATAAGACACAGTAATAAATATACACATGGAGACAAGTATGCACGTCAAATCAACACCCTGATATAAGACTTACCAAAAATACTGACCAACTTCCTGTTACTCACTAGCTGGCAAGCATGTGTTCTCTGGCTAATCAGTTGCAGAACTGGATAATGCTGCAGATTTATTAATAATCATTAATCAAGAAAATAAAATACCTGAGCTCCATCAGTCCTGAATTCTTTTTCCCATCTTTCTCTCTTCATAGGCTGAAGACTCTTGTCTGTCACCATATACAGTACCAGTCAAAAGTTTAGACACACCTCAAATTCAGTGGTTTTTCATTATTTTAAAATTTAATGAACTGTAGATGAATACTAAAGTCATCCAAAGTATGAAGAAATAAATATGGAATTATTTAGTAAATAAAAACGTGTTAAACAAACCAGAATATGTTTTATATTTTAGATTCTTCAAAGTAGGCACCTTTTGCTTAGTTGACAGCTTTGTACATCTTGGCATTTTCTCAGTCAGCTTTATGAGGTAGTCACTTGGAATGGCTTTCAGTTAACAGCTGTGCCTTGTCAAGAGTTCATTTCTTGAATTTCTTGCCCTCTTAATGTGTTTGAGACATCAGTTGTGTTGTGATGAGGTAGAGTTGATGTACAGTGAATAGCCCTATTTGAGTAATGTTCTAATCCATATTATGGCAGAGTGAAGACAAAGTTGCCAACAAGTGTTCAGCACCTCTGGGAACTCCTTCAAGACTGTTGGAAAACCAGGTGATTGAATGTGATTGATGTGTGCAAAGCTGTAATCAAAGCAAAGGTACCTACTATGAAGAATCTAAAATCTGAGACATTTTGGTTTGTTTACAGCTTTTAAGTTTACTACATGATTCCATATGTGTTCCTTCATAGTCTGGATGACTTCATTATTAATTTACAATGTAGGAAAAAATTTAATGAGAAGGTATGTCCACACTTTTGACTGGTACTGTACCTGGACTTCGTTCATGCCTAAAGTTGGGGGTGAGATGATGCTTGATATATCTAAGCTGACATATGACATATGTAGACATTTTTTCCTCCAGTTCTTACCTGACATACATTTATATTGTCAGGATGACCCACAGCAGTAGGAACATTCTTTCTAATATAGTTTTTATTTCATATTTCTTTCACTTTGAATCAATAATGTTTTTTTTTTCCTTTTCATTTTCAACATCAAAAACCTTTAACTTTAAGTGCTAGGTGCATTTATATATCATGCCGGTATATTATGACTTTATTAGTTAAAAGCAGTAACATGAAACCGGGAATACCTGCTATGCAATCCATTTAACAGCATGATGGAATAAGGATTCTAAAGCAAATTGTGTTCAAGAAGAAAATGGCATGCCACGCTGCTAAGATTTCATGCTGGTAACCCTGGACCTTTCTTTATTAGGTGATATAATGTGTCTGGTTTTCTCTCATGCTGATATACATTGATATTGGCACAGGTTGAGGGACTTTCTGGTGCTAACATCACCACTAACCTGCTCCCACATTGCCTCAGGCTTCTGCTACAGGCCACGTGCTGGCTGATGTCCTGAAGCACCTTGTGAACTAGTGCTCAAACCTCCCCGTCCTAGGGTCTGCGTGACAAAGAGGAGGCGGAAACGAAGGGATTGATAGTGCAGATTTAGCAGTTGGCGGAAAGGACCACCTGCTAGAAGAGACGAGGTGGTGAATGTTAGTGACTGTAGCACACTTTGGAAGATACAGTCAGCTAGAGCCAGTGTGAAGGTGAAGACCTTTCACAGTGATGTATCAGAGAGAGACAGGTTTAAATAGGTGTACACAGCCAGTTGCAAATTCTCTTGTGTGTTTTTTTTTTTTTTTTTTTTATTGTATCTCAAATGTCTAGTTTGCATAATGCAACACAGGGCTGAATTAAACATGGAGGCAGGGCGTAAAATCTGATCTTTGCGGCATAGCATTTTGGTGGTTGTTTAACAGTGGGTTTTATAATGTGCTAAAGACAGCGTGGTAACAGAACTGGGACCCACACTTTTTATGACTTCCTTAGACGGTTTTTAGAGCTACTGGTGTTTTTCTACATCTCCAGTACCTACTCTCTTCACACACAAACATACTTGCACATGCACGCATAACAGCCCAAGAAATACCAGACAAGGCCAGGCTTGTGTTGTATTTCTCCAGAGAACAATAAAGCAAATATATTCATTTTGTATCAAAGCAAATCAGTGAGACAAGTTTAAAAAGTCAGTATCCTTTGCACTTTCTCACACACATCCCTGGATTATTCCACCCTGTTCCAGTCTTCTCTTTCAAATGGTAATACTGACTGCTAGAGCATGTTGGAGCGTTCAGTCCTGACATCAATACACTGCTTGAAACCTTTTTTCAGCTTGAAGAGATGTTGGGAATATGCTCTTTTGTAACAATTTCTAAATAGCAAGATCACCGTGTCTATCCTACACCTACATTCCTTAGTGTATAATCTTATGTACGTTTCTAATCCAGACCGGTTTTAGGTTTATTAGAGGTTTGAACTTGTTAAACTGTTTAAACAGCTCGTGTTTCCATAGCCAATGTATCTTGCAGATCTTTAGAAAACATGCAAACAGTAATCCCTCTGGGTTTATGAGGACTGAAGATAGCGTGCGACCATGTGCTTGCCTTTTGTCCCCAGAGCCCCTGAAAGCATATAAATAATGGGACACCTTCAGCACAGTTCTTTCAGCATGTTGTAGCCCTTTACTTTCCAGGTTTTCTTTGTCGAGCAGCTCCTGACATGAAAAAGACATTATTGCACCTAGGGTTTCTTTGCATGCTGGTGTTTTTGCCTGTGCTCATCCAGGGTCACCTTTGAGACCTTACAGGGCTTACAAGAAGCAGTTGCTGAATATTTGATGTACAGGGTTAAATTGTGTTGCCAACCCTTGAACATTTCACTTCTTCGTAGAGAGGGTCTATGGGGATCACACTAAACTCACCAAATGCTAGCGGCTTGATTTGCACTGTGTATGTTCAGAAAGTGTCCCTCTCTCGCTGATTTGCTGGCTGCCCGCAGGTTCAAGGTCTGATGGATTTCAGTGCAGTGAAAGGACTCCCTCATGGCTACACAGCTCTGATCAAAACCCAGTGTCTGCCTCACTACGTCTAACCAGCTCCCCTCTCTATATTCAGCACTCATTATAGAGGCATAAATAAGTAATTCAGGATCAATGAGGAGGGGCTTGGAGCAGCGGGAGCACTGGGAACTCTCGAAGGAGCCCCATTTGAATATGGAGCTTTGCGATTCTTCTTTTTTTTCCCCCTCTCTCTTTCACTCCCTCTTTGTGTCTGACTGTTCACAGCTCTCCCAAATGAATCTCTCGTGATGTAAATTGCTTATAATTTATGGATGGGTCATGATGGAATTGACAGGAAGCATTTTTTAAAAATTCCTTTTCCACCTTATGATGGCTGCCTCTGGAGATATGAATATGGTGCTGAATAAATGTGTGTGTGCGTGTGTGTGGGAGAGAGAGTGAGTGAGTGTGAAAGAGAGAGAATGTGAGTATGGCAGGCCTGGCTCTATCACACATGTTGTTCTTATCTTGGCCATCAGCACTTCCCCAGGGCTGTCACTGCTTCCTTCCCCCCTTCTTCACCTTGGCATCTGTCTCTTCCAGGCCTCAGAAGTCTCTAATTGACTTTTCAGCTGTGTGAGGCATAATTGAGTTTTAATCACCGTTTTACATTCTGTTTTGATATTCAAATCAGCCATGTCATCTGAGAGACGAACCAGCCGCTCACTCACTTTCTCCAATGGCTGCTGCACCCATGTGCCACGTCTGATTAGGTCTTTCACGTTAAGGCCTGATCTCCAGTCAGCTGGAAACACATACAGTATTCACCACCAAGGTCTAAGAGACAAAACGCCACTAATGGCATCTCACACTCATTCACAGTAAATACTAATTACCTCCCGTCAACTCCAAAATCTGCTCAATCCGATGAAGGGCTGTGAAGGTGGGTAGGTGTTTTATTTTTGTTCATTTTGTGAAAAGCTGGAAAACTGAAAGGCTTACATGTTGAGATGATAAGTAATCAGGACATCTGACATGGATGAGTAGATGACTCAGACGCAGAGTGAATTTCCATGTTGAATCATTTTGAACAGTCTTGTAACTGCTGGTTTAAGAGGAAATCCAGGTGATGGAAGAGTCAGTCATTCTGTCTTTCACTTCAGAAGTTCAGAGGGTCAGCTCACTCTGCTTTCTGAACAGGAAAACACGTCTCATACTCATTCTCATATGGAAAGATTAAACCATTTTACAGCAAGCAACAGCCAGCCTGAAGCACACTGCTCATTACTGGACTTCTGCTCGACACACAAAAACCAATTAAGTCCCAGTCAAAGACTCAAGTCATGATTACTAAAGCATATGGTGCATGAGCAGAGGTGGTGCTGGTGCAGAGGATAATGTGATTTGTATTAGCCATGTTGTGCCAAATGTAATTAGTATTAGCTCTGGTACCTTCCATCAGTCACTGCAGCCATGACTGTTATTATATTATATCTAAAATGCTATAAAAGCATATACCGTTCTTTGTCTTGCGATGCTAGTGGTAATCACATGCTAGCATACACCGATAAGGTAGTCTAATATTCCCTGGGTTTATTTCCTCAGGTTATAATTGCAAAGTTGCATTATAATTCAGGGCTGATGTTTCAGATTTTTTGTGGAGACATACAAAGACGTACAAAGTGTGTGTGTGCAGAGATCTCAGAATGAATTCTCAAACTAGGGTGAAATGCAGAACGACAACCAGATTGTAAACCATTCAGGCTGGACAAGCACTTTTCTGTCATTTGACTCTCTCTCTCTCTCTCACATGCACACAGAGACCGGCACTATTTTTTTTCCACAGACAGAAGTGCATATAAACTCTAACTAGCCACTTTATTAGGAACACTTGTACACCTACTCTTTAATGCAATTATCCAATCGTGGCAGCAGCACAATGCATTAATCATGTCAGTACAGATCAATAGCTTCAGTTAGTGTTCACATCAAGCATCAGAATGGGGGGAAATGCGATCTCAGCAGTTTTGACTATGGCATAGACTTTGACAGGCATTTTTGTACTGATGAGAACAATTTTTTGCTTCTGGATTTAAGGAGTTCAATATATGTACTTATCTTCTACTTCTAGCTCATTTAGTTTACTTATTATACAGATAACAAGCTGAGGAAATCTAGATTTTTTTAGATGGTTTTTAGTCAAACTTTGTTCTCAATTGGACTGGCACGCTCCATGGTACTGGGTTTATGCCAATTTTATGTGCATTAATGATCTTGTGTTTCTTGGTGTCTCTGCCCTTTTGGAGGAATGATAATGAGGCCTGCCATTTGAAAGGCCAAAGTGTGTATCCATTCTCCTCCTGGCAGTCCGCTCCTGTTACTCATGCTTTTTGTCGTTTAGGTGCCCTCCCTCAAGGCCCACACGTCTATCTCTCTGCAGTTCCTGCCAGCATTTTGTGAACAGCTAGAGTGTGGTGTGTGTGCACTTTTAAACAACAGCAATACAGGGTTTAAAGGGCAGCAATTTCCTTTCTTTTGGCATCCATTTTTTCTTTTTTCTCCCCAAACCAGTTTGCGCTCAATTACTCAGATTGTAATCTTATTCTACTGAAAAGGATGGCTGAAAATGGAGGTATACAACATAGACAGCTGAGTGATTTAGGATGGAGGCGCCTGCACGATGAGAGGAAATAAGATCAAGCAGTGAAAGATAGAGAGAGAGAGAGAGCAAAGGAAGATGATGATCAAGCACCAGACAGATAGGAATGGTAAATAAGTGCTCCTATCCAGAAATGGCTTGCTTCGCTATTGGCCTCTCTACTCATCCAACCCACAGTTTCTTGTTAGATGGAAGCAGCATTCAGAGAGTGAAAGAGAGAGAATGTTCCCTTATTGCTGTCTGGGCATCATTAACATTCTGATTCTGCTGTGCACTCCTCCCGGCATGCTTCTCCAAAGCCTTATTCAGCCTCTCTCTCTTTCTTTCTCTCTCTCTCTCCGCCTCCATGTCTGTCTCAGCTTCTCCATTTTGGCAGCTTTAGAAGGTTTGGAGGAAGCAGAAAGAGAGCTCTGGAAGTGACAGCTCCTTAGGGTCTTTGTGCCCTGCATGTGCCTGTCTTGGCCCTCACACGTGTCCCTCTGTGCCACCACCACACATGGAAAGCACCCGTTTAGCTGTATCCATGGAGACAGAGCCATGACCAGTGAAAAGTTGATTTAAGCCCCTGAGGAGCTCACGTTCTGAGGGAAGGGAGTGAGGGGATGGAAAGAGGGAGGGAATTGGCAGTGTGCAGGTTTTATATAGCACTTTAGTCAATATGCAACTCTCAGGGAGCAGACTGAGACCATTTGAAAGTCCTCAAAGGATTGTCATCTGTTGGCAATATTGACCAAACCTTCTGAAGTGAATAAAACCTCGGCAACCCTCTGTGTGTCATATGAACCACTGAGGTTAAATGCTTGGTAAACACATAACTCTGGTCCAGTTTTATGAATACATAATCAGAAACACATTGTTCCAGGACGAAGCCAGTCATTCAACTAATGGCGTGTTCACACTACGAGATTCTAGGCCTGATTTTCCGTTCGCGGACAGGTTTTGGAGGTCGCGCCAAATCGGGAGAAAATCGGTATTCACTGGGGACTCATAAGTCAGCTCTCAGGCGCTATGTGCGTATTGTTCAAAGACGTGTCCCAAGAGGCTCGCCGATCGCTTGCACAGTCCAAGTCTTGTAGTATGTAAGTGTTGAGACCAGGTTATGTCTGGCAGTGAGCGCGGTGTCTAGCTAAACCCTGGGAAAGAGCTTATAAACATCAACAAACTTTTGGGCAATGTTGGTAAAAGCGCCACAACTTCCTGAAATCAAGTTTAAGCACAGATGATTTCCTGCAATACTTAGTTGCTTCGGGTGTGACTATAGGCAAAGCTTTCAGGTTTTTATTTTTAGTTTTTAATACCAGCGCACAGCAACTTGGATCGCTCGCTTCTGGATGACATCATTTTTTTCTAAAAGGATAAAAACCCTGTTTCTCGCATGGTACCGTGTCAGCCTCCTTATCACTTTTCACGTGTGTTTTCATGACAAAACATAGTTTGGAGAGCAAACAGATTCGTTACTCCTGGTGAAAAAACGTGTAATATGTAACCCCCGATCGCTGATCAGTCATGTAGTGTGCAAACCACAATAACTTAAAAATTCCCGATTACAAGAGAGCAAGTTGTGTCGTTTGAACAGTACAGTGATCTGACAACTTTGCGTCCTGTAGTGTGTCCAAGCCATAAGCAGAAGATCAGTGACATAAAATGCTTTGGCGAAAAGTGTTAGCGGTGATATGTGTGCTAAAGGTAGGTATAAAATGACACTTTGGCTTTGCATTGCACCTCCATGCCAAACGCCCTCTGGATGAGCCTTAGGACAAAGCAGAGTGCAGGCTGTGATCTGGCCTAAATCCGCACCACATGCTTTTCCTCCTGCTGCAGCCTCAATTCTAGCTTACCTTTGGGAGGTGCTTAGGGCTAACAAGGGTTGTATGGGTAATGGCTTCAGCAAGTTATAAAAGGCACAATCTGTCAGATGCTTTGCCTATTTGGCTGGTTCCTTTACAGCTCCTGAATGCATATAGAGACAAAACCGAACCCTGACTTAAACATGAATGATCCAGGGTGATGACCTTCTGTCTGTTTTCTTTTATATGTTACTCATAGCTGGATATAAGCAGTAAACTGGTAAACTGCCCTCATATGGGACTAACATAGCTGCCCTGAGACAAGAAAACATTGCTGTCCATCATGTCTTAACAACATAATAACATAAGCAAACATCTTTGCATGTAGTTGAAAAATCGACGGTAAGCGAAGCAATAGCTTGACTGAAAAGGATATAAGCTGAAGATTATGGCAGAGTAATTGATGTACTTTGAGAAGGCAAACCTCCCAGACACATGAAAGAAGACAAGTGAATTTCGGTATGCCTTTTTCAGCACTGGAGAGACTTGGGAGTTTCAAAGGGCTTGAAATCTGATGTGGAGCTTTGCTCCTGTTTGACAAGCAATTTTTGTGCTTGGAAGGCTGTGATATAATACTGATATTTTCATCTTCCAAAAAATGATCCTTCCAAATTGTACCATTGTAATATACATTATGTACAGTCAGTAAAACCTACCAGCTAATTACTGTACAGTACGAGGCAGACGTCTTTGGCGCACACAAAGATTTGCAGTAAAGCAAAGATCCCATTGAAAATAATCATAAATAATAAGATCTTTCCTCATAAAGGAAAACACTATGAAGTGCAGTAAACAGAAATAAACTAAAGGAAATCAATATTTGGTGTGACTTTTTCTTAAACAGTGTTCCCAAGTACAGTGTGTGCAGTTGCATTCTGTTCATAATGCCATCTAATGTATGTAATAGCATTTTGTTGAACAGCAGAGGGCTGACCACCGTCACTGGCACATCATACAACAGTCTGAGCCGCAGGTTCAAAACAAAAGCAAACGTGATGCAAACTCTGAAAGACGCAGACAGACTAGCGATAATCACAGACGGGTGGACTACAAGGGCTACCCAGCGCTATGTCACTATAACAGCACATGTGATCACTGGAGAGTGGGAAATGGCCAGCTTCATACTCCAAACTCTCCCTCGTTTCGAGTCAAACACCGGGCTAAACATAGCCGAGGAAATCCTGTTTCGGAGTGTGAGCTGGAAAAAGCTAATCACAACAATGCTGTTGTTACAGACAACGCTGGAAATATGTCGGTAGTGGTGAAGGAGGCTGGTCTAACATCACATATACAGGTCCTTCTAAAAAAATTAGCATATTGTGATAAAGTTCTTTTTCATCAAAGATCATTCTTTTCCATAATGTAATGATAAAAATTAAACTTTCATATATTTTAGATTCATGACACACCAACTGAAATATTTCAGGTCTTTTATTGTTTTAATACTGATGATTTTGGCATACAGCTCATGAAAACCCAAA
>JAOVVG010000047.1:21820796-21831253 GCA_028566375.1 Leptodoras nelsoni | reverse complement strand
TACTGTTTGAGATACTGGATTTCAGATTTTTATCAGAGCTATAAAGCATAATGATCAAAATTAACACACAAAGGCTAGAAATGTCACTTCATATGTAATGAATATAAAAAAATGACATTTTATTGACAATTTTTTAAATAATTATGAACATTTCTGAACTTTTTCATGATATTCTAATTTTCTGAGATGCACTAGTCTTTCGGCTATTTTCCTGCCCCCGTAATGGATACATTTTCATTCTGTTTTTGATTGCATGCTGTAATGCCATTATCTGGCTATTCTGCAGTCCAGGGAGCAGCAGTATTTTGAGTAGGTATATAGAGAAGTGGCTTGCTTGTCCCCTAGGGAACAGACAATATGATGAAGTGTTTAATTTGAGAGTAGAGGTTGGAACGCACAAGCATGATGGGAACGTCACCTTGAAACATGCACACATTCTGTCTCTCTCTCTCTCTGTCTCTCTCTCCTCTTTCTTTCTCGCTCTGTCTCTCCCACCCAGTCAGCAGCTCTGATTGGAATATCATTCATTTGAAAATAGTGCAGCCATTGTAGCTAGGCACCTGCTGGGATGTGCAGGACAATGCAGCTGTCACTTGCTTTCTACATGCTTCCTTTTCTTCCTGATTAGCTTTCAGAGACTGCTCAGTTGAGTGTGTATGTGGGTGTGTGTGTGTCTGTGTGCACGTGCTCAGTACAGAAAATGAAAACATTGAAGGGAATTGAAAGACTTGCACTTTATCCTCTTATCAATTGAAGCGTTCTGTCATATAGCTTACGTATTCCTGCTCGGACTTTTTCCAGTTGTGAAGCTTATTAATGAGATTGTATTGTGCTGTGAGGTGCCATACTGGCAAGAATTGGTCAAGTGTGCCCAAGGTCGTAGAGTAGATCTTGATTAGAACTCCACAGTTGCAGTGTTTTTGAATTAATGAAAACCTAACCTTGAGGCTTCTCCCATTCTGTGTTCAGCATTGAGCTGATCGTTCTGCTTCTAAAAGGGCTACCCAAAGCCAAATCAGTATGTCCTCCGCATGCAGCCTTGGTGTGTGTATATTACAGCGCTTTGCAGATTTTGGAGTAAAATCTCTATTAGATGGGAGGAATACAAGAGAATATGCAATGAAGAGATTAGGTAGGACATGACAGTATATAACTGGAATGACAGGAGATGGAGATAAATGTGCATGAGCAGGTTGGTTCTCTGAAGCCACATTAATGGACACGTGCTACGAGATGAAACAACGATCTGAGAGACCTTGCTTAATGGAGACGTCACCACACATTTTGTTATAGAGCTGCTACTGAGACTATTTCAAAGCAATCGGAGACATCACAGGCCTTATCTCTCACACACACACATACATTCCCCTGGTTCAGCACAGAACCCGCAGAGTGCTATCATTTACTGGTTTACTACACACCGCAGACCTCTTGTGATTCAATGAGTTTCACTCTCGGTGGTTTGCCTGAGAGGCAGGAGTGGCAGAAAATGCCATTTCACTCAGTGTTGCTTGTTTTGCGGTTTTGTTGGTTCACGGTTTAAAAAAAATGCCATTACACACAGGCAGAGAATAAAAGTGAGCGCTTATGAATATTGAGATCTTGAGGGCTTCCAGGTGGCTCCAGTGTGGACTATCCAGTTTGTCTGAGGGTCCTTCATGTGTACACTGAAATACCAGAAAATCTGGTACCAAGTATTAACTGGTATACCGGTTTCTTTGGTACTTCAGTGTATAATCATGTAAGATAGATGGATATGGTTCTGGCCAGTGGGATGGTTGTGGTCATATGGTTTGGTACACATGGTTTTCCCCCAGTTTGAGTGTATGGTAATGCCTCCAGCAATGTGTCATGTCCTGATTTCAGGCTTTGTTGGAACAGTGACTCTTCCTTGCTAGCTATATTCCTGTCATGGTGTTACTGTACACACCATCACAATGTAGAGCACTTAAAGGTAACCCTCGACTGCTATTAGAGATGCATGATTACTGCAGAGCACTTGGGATTGCTCAGGGCCATGATATACTCATTGTCCCTGCAGTGGCATCCTAACCTTTCAGTCTTTCACTTCTTTAATCTATTATACCTAATAGATTGCACATTTCTGCCTTTTTTTTAACCTTTGACATTTTTAAATATTTGATTACAGCATAAAATATTTGGATATTTATTTCCCAGGCATCTATTTTCATGACAATGCAGAGATTGAAGTTCTATTACAGTGTTCTGTTACCGTTTTAGTACATACTCTGTTAGTGGCCAATTAAGTGTCTGGCTGTTGTACACTTAAAACAGTGGTGGATATAGTTGACCAACTCCTCACTGGTGTTTCTGCATGACATATAGGAGGAGGTGATTGTGAAAAATGGTGCAACAGTTTGCAATTACTGTAGGTATGTGTGTGTGTGTGAGTTTGTGTGTGAGTGTGTGTGTGGGTGCGTGTGTTGGATCGGTATCTCTGCACTATTAGGATGCTCTACCTCACAGATGCTCTTTAGCAGATACATTGGAGCTGAGTTTGGCATGTTCTAGCATTGCAAACCTCGCACAGACATCCTCTCCACACACACACACACACACACACACACACACACACACACTCACCCTTTCATGAATATTTACCCAATTTCATTGGGAGCTCACTGAATAACACACATATATACATATACATGTGCACACACTATACACACACACACTGTGGAGAGAGGCTTTGATGTTATGATCTGAGGAGGAGATGCAACCTATAAATAAAGCAAGCTCCCTGTCTCACACTCCGTCTGTCCTTCTGCATCTTATTCTTTGGGTGTCTCGCTGCATTTCTGTCTCACTCTCGGTCTTTCTCCTTAAGCTGAGCTGGATATTGTTTTTATCTGCCCCTTTGCTCTGGGGAAATAGAGCATAGGAGAAAAATAATAACGTGTACACGGATGGACAGACAGACAGACAGACGGATGGACGTCCTACTTTGCTTTACTTCTTTTTGCTCGAACAGACTATATTCTGCAGTACTATCTAACTAATCTAACTGCTATGACCTCTAACATACTCCACATTATTCACTCTACTCCACCCTGCTCCACTCGACTTCACCCTGCTCCACTGTACTCCACCACACTCCATTCTACTCCACCCTGCTCCACTCTACTCCACCATGCTCCATTCTGCTCCAGCCTGCTCTACCCTGCTCCACTCTACTCCACTCTATGCCACTACACTCCATTCTACTCCCTGCTCCATTCTACTCCACTTTGCTCCACCTTGCTCCACTCTACTCCACCCTTCTCCACTCTACTCCACCCTGCTCCACTCTACTCCACCCTGCTCCATTCTACTCCACCATGCTCCATTCTGCTCCACTCTACTGCACATTGCTCCATTCTTCTCCACCATGCTCCATTTGACTCCATCCTTCTTCATTCTACTCCACCACACTCTGTTTTACTCCACCCACTCCATTTTACTCCATCTTTCTTCACTCTACTCCACCCTGCTCCATTCTAATCCACTCTACTGCACATTGCTCCATTCTACTCCACCATGCTCCATTTTACTCCACCCTGCTCCATTTTACTCCATCCTTCTTCACTCTACTCCACTACACTCTGTTCTACTCCACCCTGCTCCATTCTACTCCACCCTGCTCCATTCTACTCCATTCTACTTCATTCTACTTCACTCTGCTCTATTCTAATCCACCCTGCTCTTTTCTTCTCCATCATTCTTTACTGTACTCCACTCTACTCCACCATGGTCCACTCTGTTTTGGCTGTGGATATCTGACAATGATTCTACTCCATCCTTATTCACTGTTCTCCATCCTGCTCTACTCTACGCCATCCTACTTTGTTCTACTGTATCCTTCTAATCTCTGTTCCACCCCTCTCCTCAGTACTCCATCCTGCTTCACTCTACTCCTTCCTATTCTCTTTTACTCCATTCTGCTCCAGCCTGCTTTAACTTGCTCTACTCTGCTTTACACAAATCCACTTTACATCATCCTGCTGCACTCAGACCCATTCTGCCATACTTTACTCTACTCCACCTTACTCTATTCCACTCGGCTATGCCACATACCATCCTTCTCCATTCTTCTCATTATTGTGCCAGTCTGCTGCAGCCTGCTTTACTCAATACCCCACTCATTTTCTCTACTCTATCTTAGTCAATCCTGCACCAGCTGACCTTTCTTTCTTTCTTTCTTTCTTTCTTTCTTTCTTTCTCATTCATTCACTCACTTGTTCACTCACTCACTCACTTGCACTCAGTCTGTGCATCTGTCTGTCACTCTAATTGGAATCGTGTGGCACCATGCTCAGTTTGATGACTGAGTGGGAGTGTGCGTCATGCCGCTTTGACAAGTGCTCTGCAGCTCTTTGATAAAGACTCTCTGTCTAAGTCTTCTCCCAATCAGCAATGCTCATCCCTGTTTACCCTCTTGCTCACCTCCTTAGGGAATGCTCTTGGTGTGTATGTGTGTGTGTGTGTGTGTGTGTGTGATGGGGGGTGCTTGTGTGCATGCCTGTGATGACTATTGCAGTCAAGTCCTAGGCAGTGGTCTTTGAAGACCTGGAACAGAATGTAAAAATAGAGCTGTATGAAGAAGTGTGAGAGTCAAACTCTTCCTGCTACACTGCCACCTCCTCCTGCACACACTCCACTTTCCAATTATAACGCCCTTCGACAGGGGGCCTGCTAGAATTTCTGTCGATATCAGTGCAGGTTGGGTTTCTCAATAACATACTAAATTATTAATAGAAGAGGGAGAGAGATGAAGAGAGGGTGAACATGTGTAGTGTTTACTTTTATTCATAACTTGAAAGATGAGACAGAAGCCAGAGGACTTACTGATTTTCTGAATAATTCTGCAGGATTGTCAGAGGTAGTTCACAGATAAGACATAAAAGAATGCAGAAATTAATGGATGAGCTTTTTTTTTTCCTTTTGACATGGTTTCTAAGGAGAATGAGCTGTGCAGACCATTGTTCTAGGAGACAGGAGCTGTAGGGAAGGATGGGTCATGTCTTTCTGAAGTCTGGCAGAGGAGTGACCTCACTGTGGTTTTCCTATTGATTGTTCCTGTGGCTGTGTGCTGTCTGGAAGAGATCCCGCTCTCGTGTCTGGCCAGCGTCTGGTCAACGCTGCCACAGGAAACTTTAAGAGGTGAAAAGAAAACAAATGTTGGGATTCTAGGGGGAAAACACCCTTAAAGGTATATTGTCTGTGTGTTTGTGTGTGTGTTTGTAGTGTAATTTAATTGCAGCAGTTGATTCTGATGAATAATTGTCTCACTGTTCTCTCTGTGGATAAAAGCATATGCTGAATTAATGAATGTAAATGCAGCAGCTGGCTATATATGCAGTTTCTCTGTTCTCTAGTCTGCTTTTCTCATGCAACAAGCCAAGTACTGTATTTGTGCCCAAGTGCTTTACTCTCCTTGACTATATCAAGAGCTCTCTGAATATTTCATTCCATTAAAAAAAGGCTTGTTGTGTCGAGAGAAAGTGTCAATAACTGTATTATACGGAGTGGAAAGCACTGTAATGGTTCATTTAAGCACTTTTTCATGACAGCATAGCTTTAATAGAATTCAGATTGGCACTCCCACCTCTTACAGTGTCATTTATTTGGTTCACACAGAATTCCAGAAAAGACTAGCTACTTGAAGGGGCTCTAGTAACTCTTGAGTGACCTTTCCCCTCCTCTTCCTCCTCCTCCTTGTCAGTTTGTCTAAACCCCAGTGCCTGTGGCGGATTCCTTCCTCTCCCTGTAGGTTTAGCCGACTGGCATCGATAGCGAGATGACTGTGACCTCGCCGCTATAGACCAGACACACATGCACACACATTCAGAATGGCACTGAGGCATTCATTTAGAGCTTGCGCGTGTGCCACTACCCTGATAGAGAAGAGAGAGAGGGCACTGATGGTTCTGACACCATCTCTTTGCCCCTAATCCCAAATGAGGCCAAGGATTCTGTCTGTCTGCTGAATTGATTCTCTCTGCACATCTATTACAAGAAGTAAACTTACTGTCAGTCACACAGCCACAACATGGTATTGCAGTTTCTGGCAATTTCCAAAGGCCTGTTTTATCTGCTTTACACTGCTATTTTCAGGGATATAAAAACATCTAATACATGGTGAACATTGTGGGCTGATGCTCCATTTTAGCACATAATATGATCTTGAACCTGGAGAATTTCTTCGAGACTAGTTCTTAAGCAGTTCTAGTGCTTTTTAAGTCAAATAAAAGAATTTTCTTTAGCTTGAGAATGCCTCTGAGGCTCTGGGGTGCAGCTGTCTAAGGTGTTTGTATGTATTTGAACTTGAAGTGGTGATTTCAAAAGCTTTTAATTAGCAATACCGTCAAACTCTGTGTGACTGGGATGTTACATGCCTGAAATTTCACGTTCTCTTTTGCAGCTGTAGGGGTCGTTCGATGATAATTGGCCAACTCTGCATGATCCCACTTCCAATTTAGTAGTCCAGCAGCAGGATGGACACCCACTGAAATCTAATTAGGAGGTTTCCTGACTGTCTTGTCTGTGAGATGGTTAATGAAATGGCTAAGCACATTGAGCAGGTGTTAGCACCACTAGTGTTTAGCACAGACCCCGGCTACAGGGCCAATCAGTTCAGCACAGCTTACTGTGGCTCTTTCTGCCTTGAGCTGAGATCAGTTCTGCTGGTGAATTATACCAAATGGAGTATGTCTGGCTTTGTGTCTCAGTGTTGCTAGTAGCTGCTTTCTTTTGATTCGATGATTCTTTGAGAGCCATGCGATGCGTATGATGGGATCAGTCTCTGGCTGCATGCTGACAAACTGATCCACCATCAGCAGGTCAGAGCCATACAGTCTGATTAGACAATGCTCCTTTGTAAAGTTGAATCAGGCTACCTATCCTGACCCTGTTTTTCCTGGAGCTCCTGTCAGGATTAAGTACATAAAGACACAATATATGCACTTGTTTGTTTCTCAAAAGCAGACTGTATTCTAGACTCTGACATTTACTTAAATACGCTTCACATGCTCAGCGAGGGAAATAACTACAGCCTTGTTTTAAAAACTTGGGCTTCATTTGCACCTCAGTTTCTCAGCCCAGCTGTTCCTAGGGCTTGCTAATCAGCTTTGGAATATCATTAAAAAAGGTCCAATCTGCCAGGCAGTCATGCCATGTGAGGATTTAACGGTGGCAATAAGATGCGATTATTTGTAATGTAAACTCCCTTTAGGCAAAGTTATTTGGATTCTTGTAGGCACTATTCCCATTTGTAAGTCGAACAGTGCTTCTCATCTGTCCTTAAGATCTAGAAGCTTCTCAGGGGTCCGAGAAGTGTTTGGGGGCAATTTCTGAAAGCCGCATGTGGCAGTTCAGTGTTCTTGCATATAGTCTAGCTGTGGCCCTGTTAATTGGCACAGATACAAGTGGGTCCATGCCACAGTGGCTGGAGGGTAATGGGCCATGGAGAGCTCGTGCACTAACGTGCCTAATAATGTTTGAAATGACAGAAGAGCCCTGGGACACGTACCTTCATTAAATGTGGTGATGTATACAAAGGGGACAGCAAGCACGACTTATTCGGGCAAGGGTCCCAAAGCATGCAAGAAGGGAGGCTCTGCTCCCAAACCAGATAATGGAAGGATCAGATCATAGCTCCTTGTCCTGATATATCCATAAAACTCATCATATTTAAATTTGGCCCATGTGGTTTTAGTCAGTGTAGCCAGAGTTGTTTAACTTGATGTAGATCTCTTTAAGAGCTCACTGTGTTGGCCATGAAGCAGAGACATTTTCCAGGTATTGTAGTTATTCTGGACAACTAGGGACATGTCAGAAAATTGAGACAAACCTGATGGCCTAAGTGCAACCACAAGCCTCGGCACTTCCAAATGAATGTCACTTAATCAATCCAGAACCCCAATGGCTTTCCATCCTCAGACTCTAAGCAGCTAATACCCAGAAATCCCTCACTGCATGGGCTTGCCTTGTTCCCCTAACAACAGCTGTCAGCTTGTCAGCACCTCATATTTGGCCAAATGGTTTTTTAAATCCCGACTGATTACAGATTGGTGAGACTTCTCAAAGACATGGTGTACAAGTCAAGCAGCATATTGTTTTGGGGGAGTGCAGGTGGGACTTCTTAGGTGTGTGGAGGGTCTCTGTTAGTGATAACAGTGTTGTGCTGCATGGATTTAACAGATTTGCCTTTCTTGTTTTGCTCCTGGTATTTATTTTGTGACCTGCTTTGGAGGATGTGGCCTCATGTCTTGGTCCCATGGTGTGCCAGAACATACGATTTACATACCATTCTTTCCAAAGTGTACCATTCACAGGGTTACATTTTGAACTCTTTGAGTTAGTGGTTAGCAGCAATGACAAGATACATTAAAATATTGCATTACTTAATACTATATTGCTTATTTGTGATTTGGAGAAATCAAAGAAAAAATAGAAAAAGGCATTTATTTTGTTTGCATATTTCCAATATGATTGTTTTTTGTCTGGACTTTATTATTAAATGTTTAATTTACATCTATATTCCTAGTTTAAGTTAATGACACGAGTATTTTTATTTTTGAGTGAAAATATGTATGGTGCCACATTTATATTGTTTTTTTTGGGGGTTTTTTTTTTTACTCACATTTTGCCTACTGACAGCTGCATAGTTACAGCTACGGAATTTACAAAAAGATAAGTAAGGCTTGTGGTATAGTAAGTGCTGAATGACATTAAGCATTTGAAATACTTATTGTCTTTCAAGGGTTTTTAAACAAGGGGCAAATCGCTGAATTATAATTCAAAAATCACTTTGCAGTCCTAACGATTTTAAAGATTAAATGTCAGACTAAACTAGAACTGCAGTCTTCTGGGAAGGCGTTCCAATGTAGCTGTGGGGATTTGACAAGCATTAGTGAGGTCAGCCACTGATATTGTGAGGAGGCCTGAGGTGCAGTCAGTGTTGCAGTTCATCCCAGAGGTGTTGAGTGGGGTTGAGGCAGGGCTCTGTGCTTGGGTTCTTTCACTCCAGTCTTGGCTAACCACGCCTTTCTAGACCTCAATTTGTGCACAGAGGCATTGTCATGCTGGAACATACTGGAGCCTCTTAGTTCCAGTGAAGGGAAATTGTAATGTTATATTTAGACATTCTAAACCATTGTCTGCTTTCGAATTTTGTGGCAACCGTTTGAGGAATGCCCACATATTGGTGTGATGGTCAGGTGTCCACAAGCCTACTCACCAAATTCACATGACATTACAAATTAAACTGGACTGAACCTAAATCCAGATGTTTGATTTCTCAGGATATCTGGACTTATCTGGCCGACTTATCTTAACTGAGCTGGATCTGGAGTTACTCAGTGTGACTGTAGTGATGGAAGCCTGAGAGTGAGCAGTGAGGGGAAGTAATTAAGGCCAAATCCATTTAGGTCATTTAATTAACCAAGTGACAGGTCCACTAGCTTCTGGAGTCTATCAGTTCTAGTATCAGTCTTCAGTGCTGAGTGAAGGCCCTTATTGGGTATCTATTAATGACTGTGGAAATGCTCTGCGGCAAAGACTGACGTTGCAGAAAATATCAGGACATACTTGGAAACTTGACATTTGGTCCCCAGAAAGTTGCTGGGTAATTTGAGGACATATTTCACACATCCCCGTTTCCCCATACAAAGTCACAATATCTAGCTTTGAGCTGAATCATGGATTTGTTTAAGAGCTTTTAAGAGAATGTTGTTGATAGTGCAGCATTTATAAGTCAGTCTCTCTCTCTCTCTCTCTCTCTCTCTCTTTTAGAAACACACAAAAAAATCACACAAACACACACACACACTGTCTCATTCTCACACTCTTTTGATCACAAGATGTTGTTGCAATGGAGCAGAACCAGTGTGTCTGCTGTGCGCTATAATAAATAATAAAAAGCTAAAAAAAAAAAAAGCCATTATTTCAGTAGAGCATGTGACAGTGCTGCATAATCGCTGTTTGTTTATGTTCATGTGGACTGCTCCTCTGATCCTTACTGTTATGTGCAACAATTGTGTGCTTGTGCGTGTGTGTGCGTGCCTGTGTGTGTGTGTGTGTGTGTGTGTGTGTGAGAGAGAGAGAGAAAAGGGCATGTATTTTGTACCATGTGTCAGTGCAGAGCCCAGAGCCCCAACTGAGAGTCTGATAAGGCAAGTGACAAGCAAATCCTTGACAAAGATCATCTCAGCCCTTGCTTAGTGCTCTGTAGCCCTGCATTAGCCTTTAGCCAGTGCTGAAGCAGGGGGTCTGGTTGTGGGTATGCATGAGTAAGAATGAGTGTAGAATGCATGAGTAAGTAAACAACATAATTCATACTCTACATGCTTATCTTATAACCCTTTAATTAGTCAGCGATTATTTATATATATATACACTCCTGATCGAAATCTTAAGACCAGCTAAAAAATTGGAAGAATTTGCATTTTGCACCACTG
>JAOVVG010000047.1:21780703-21795834 GCA_028566375.1 Leptodoras nelsoni | reverse complement strand
CTCTCTCTCTCTCTCTCTCTCTCGGCCTCGGTCTGTTAGTTGGGTGGGGCCTTTGTGAAGCGATGGAGATGGAAATTTGGGGTGAGAAATACAGACTCTCTTCAGTCCATCTGCTGTGAATTAACTGTGTATGTGTGTGTATTTTAGGAGCTGTTTGTCCTCACGAGACCCTTACTGTATCTGGCTGAAGACGGGGAGTTGTGCCACTGTGGCGCCAGGACTAAAGTGAGTTACAGATCACAGCAGCCTGTTTATTCTAAACGCTTTACAGTAAGCTACTGTACATGGGTCAAAGACAAAACAGATCTTTATTAAAAAAAACAGATATTTGTAAAATATGCTGATTTTTTTAAATGAATGAAGGTGAAAAGAAAAGAACTTCCTTATGGGAACTTTGGATATTTAAAGTTTTTGTTTTTTAATGGTTCCAACCACAGTCTTCATCCAGAGGCACCAAAAAAAGCTTGTTTTAATCTGTCATGCCTTTTTGTTTCATTTGTAGAGTGTTGAATTGAACGGTAATAGAAATATCCTTGCATAAGAAGTATAACTAGAATGAATAAAAATATTGGGATGTTTCCTACAATTTTATTATTTAATACATTTTGGAAAAAGTCAATATAACATATGCTTGGCAGAGACATACTTTTTAAAAAGGTTAATGTAGGAATACATAATGCTGTTTTAAATATGCATCACATTTCCTTGTAATAGAAAATGATTTATTCTTGAATTAACTTAAATGTATAAAGGTTTATGTGTTCTGATGTCACTCAGTGGGGGTTATTTTGCGTGCGTGTTATTGATGCCTTAATGGAAAAGTGCTGTGCTGTGTTTTTATTCAGTGCTCTGCTGTGTGCCTCCTGAGCTTTTAATTCATGTAATCTAAAAGTAATGTGCTTCATTGAATCAATAATAATTATATATCAACATCTTGCATAATTCAGGTCTCCTGCTCAGAGCTTGTCAAAACATTGTGAAGCCAAGGTGTACAGCCATCCATCTTGTTTGGAGGCAAACGTGCGTTCCAGTCACAGGCTGTAGGAAATGAAAGGGTGAGAGGAATGCCTGCGTCTATCCAGGGTTATCGATCATACCCAGCCTGATGTCATTTATTTGTCCACACAGGACCAAACCTGTACAACACAAGCTTCTATTGACCAGCCATAACTTTCAGCCAGGGGAGGAAGGAGAAGCCTCAATCAATCTCATGCTCTGTCTGTACGTGTGGAATCGAAAGTAATGTTCAGCTCTGTGGCTCTCGGCCACCATGTCTGTGTATGCCAAAGCAGCACCTTAGAGAGTGAAAGAGTACGCGAGAGAAAGATAGAGCAAGAGAGAGAAAACTGTTAGCTGTTAGCTTTACCACCCAGCAGGCATTTAGCGCCTTTGTCCTGCTGAAACATGGCTGCTACTCTAAATCACTACGAGTGCTTATTTTCCCATCACAAATTTGGCTGTAAATTGCAGTGTGGAGTTAGTCACGGCATGTTGCAGGCTTCGGTATGCTATTCAAATGTGAGTATTGATCTCTTTAAATAGCGCTGCAGAGTTATTGCCTCTAGGTCACATGACTAGCTGTATGTGATATTTACTGTAGGTCCCTCTGGCCTGCTGCTAATGAAATGTGTGGAATATATTAATGGAAGTTCCTTAACATGCCAGCTAACATGAAAAGTTACTGACCTAGTTTGGAAAAATCAGTCGTTTAGATAGAGTTGTCAATTGTTTTTCTCTTAAAAACATATTTTAAATTTTATGACACAAAACTGCTTGTCTGTTATGATTCCTCACAACCCAAGCCTGCAACATGCCATGACTAACTCAGTTTGAACTCATCTTAGCCTTCTTCAAAAGTATCTTTGAGGGCAACAAAAGGCTGATTGTGTAGCTCTGCTTTGCAGTGCAATGCTAAGATAAGCGATAGAGCTTCTGAAATCTGGCCTTGACAGTTGGTAAGCACAGGGCAGCTGGACTTGAGTGATTCCAGACTGAGGCCTCCAGTCAGCCAGGCAAGTCATTCATCAGGGTTAGCAGGACAGTGTCATCTGTACATTAATGATGTGCTGCTTCCTCGCTGACACAACATGGTTATTTATGCTCCAAGTGAAAAACCTACACAGCCTTGTACAATCATTTCCAGCACTGGTCATTACAGGAGGAGAGAAAATAGTTCACCCTCACCCCTTTTCACCTGCTGACTTCTGGGTAATTTATGTCCTTGGCAGGTCAAGCTGTGGCTTAATAGCGTTGTTCCTCACAGGAGAAATCTGGAGAAAGGGCTCTGTTGTAAGCCTTTGGTTGGTTAAAACGTGATTCTCTGTAATTCTTTTTTTTTATTTAAGCCAAGTGCAATTGTAAAGTCCTTAATGCACATCACGTGTTAATTTATCAGCAGGAGGGTGAGGTTGAAGCAACCTGTACTGCTACTGTTTTATGAGCAGATATTACTCAATATCTACTTAATATAAATTAACTATGATATTAATGAACTTTCTGCTCTAGTGTAGGCAGGGTATATGGAGTACTACTTTCATCAGTGCTGAAGCTTAAACCACTGGTCTGAGGTCAGTGCCCTGTCTCAGTAATGACCTTTTACAGGGTGGACACTTTGCTTTAATTTCCTGGTTTTCCATACAGTATTATTTGAAGATGTGTTGCCTGCTGAACCACAACTAGCACACTGGTGAGGGTGGGAGGAGTTGGGTTTGTCTTTTGAAAACCTTTGACTACTCTTCAGCAGTATTACTTAGGCACACAATACCAAGACCGACACAGACTGCACCTGAATATGTTTTTAGGGTGCCACTTGTCCTGCAAAGTATTTTCCCCTACCCCACTTGTAGGGGTATATTGGTCCACTTCTCCATGCAAAAGATATGCTACAGCTCCTTTCTAAACCTCCTAGAAGAAGCAGTCAGGTTTTGGGCTAGAATGCCAGCAGAATAAGTGATGCCATTAATCTTCACAAGTGCCCCTGAACCAGCAGCCACAAAACAGCCTTAAAGCATCAATAATCCACCTGCATGTATTACAGTGAGTACCATGTGCATTTCCTTACAGTTTCCTCACCAAACATGCTGATGGTGTGCAAAAAGTTTGATTCACATGATGCTTATTGTAACATTAATGAAGCTTGATGGTCTCAGGATACGTTTTTTGTTTTTTTTGCAATGCTTCCAAGCAGCTTGTGATTAGGAAAGTGGAGTTTAAATGTTTATTTTGAAACTCAACAATCATGATAATCAGCTAAAAGAGAAAGAGTCTATTTCTGAGTGTGCACAAGTGTCCATTTCCTAGGACATTTTTGCAGCTGTTTCAGACGCATGATGCTGTTTTTTATGGCCTTGTTTTACATAATGGTATTTTTAAGTGCTTGTGCATTTTCAGATCCATTACCTGATTTGTGAAGGTCAGTAACCAGCTGCTTCTTTTGTATTGAAAATATTATGTTTCACTCACAGTAATGGACCACAAAGGGAATTTACATGTGTGTAATCACAAATTCATGTGTGTGTGTATAAGGAATGAATACTTCTGTTCTGATATTATGCATACACTTGTGCAGCTGACAGGCTGCCACACATTATAAGGGAGTATCATATCATTCTCTCCGTTTCTCTCCCCTGCTCTCTGAGGTTAATGGAAATAGGGGATGTAAATTGTGTAGAGGGAAGAGGCCAGACAGATTGAATATTGAGGACATGAGTCTTTTGTGTCAGCTAAAACAGAGTGTTGGTGCTGTGTAACCTGCACTACCTGATGCACTTTTATTTTATTTCCCTTCTCTTATCTGTGTAGCTCGTCCTTGTTTGAAAGGAAATGGTGCAGTGGTTTATCAAGTCAGTGCTTCTTCAGTAGACATTAGGCACTCTGGAATTTGACTGCTACTCGCACTTGGCAATATGATGATATAATATTGGTACTGTGTTTTATGTGAATGTTTCTATAACACTAAAGGTCTCTTCCCCCACTGCTGCTTGAATCAACGCCCCTAGATTATGAATGAGAATGTAAAGTATTTGACAGAGCAGCATCCTAAATCTGGTCGATGCTTTTATAGATACAAGCATACACCATAGGGAATCCCATTGCTCCTACAATGGCTTCCACTCTTCTGGGAAGGCTTTACACTAGGTTTTGGTGTGTGGCTTTGGGGATTTGCTCATTCAGCCAGAAGAGCATTAGCGAGGTCAGGCACTGATGTCAGGCGAGGAGGTACGGCATGTAGTCAGCGTTCCAGTTCATCCCAGAGGTTTTCCGTGGGGGTGAGGTCAGGGCTTTGTGCAGGCCACTCTCCTTTTATTCCAGACTTGGCAAACCATGTCATTATGGACCTCGCTTTGTGTACAGGGGCATTGTGATGCTGAAACATGTTTGGGCTTCTTAGGTCCTTTGAAAGGAAATGTTACATAAAATAACATACATAAAAAAGACATTCTAGACAATTCTGTGCTTCAGACTTTGTGGAAGGCCTACCTATGGGTGTGTTGGACAGGTGTCCAGTGTACTTTTGGCCATATAGTGTAATTACTTTCTTACTTCCTTTACATCACGCTTTTTCATGCTTCTCAAGAATCTTTCCTGGCTAGAGCTGGGAGATACGAGAATATAATATTGATATGGTGATAAATTATGTCATGATACACACTTGTGATGTTATTGGTATTGTGATATCTTTTTAAACATTTTAATGCATTTTTAATATATGGCTATATTTCATTTGCTTGTTATGACTTTGTAACTGATAGTGATTTCCTCTGCGTGCAACACCTTTAATCCATCCAGCGTAAATGCTTTTGTCAGTGTTTAATATCTTGTAATATATATCTCATGCTATTCCAGGTTAGGTCGAGGTTTTGTTCATTTTACTGGTTCATTTTACTATTTTAGACGCTTTAATACTTTTCATGGATGACCAAATGCAGCTGATCAGAAGTAGCCCTAGAAAAGTGGAACTTCCATCTTCTGTAATGGAGAATGTGGCATGCTGATGAGGGAGGTGCAGTACTCATCGTCCTCAGCCTGCAGAAACATTACAGCTATCGAACTGTCAGGCAACGCAATGAAGCCTATTTTGGGCTTTTCAGCACACTTCTATGCTTGGGTGCACTGTGAAACACAGTATTGGTTAGGAAATGAGAAAATGACATTAATCATATGGACAGTCTGAAATGAACTGCTGAGTAGTCTCACAGGGTCAGACCTGGTCTATATACTGTATAAAATGGCATCTTATCAAGTGAAAATATATGCAGCATAGACTGATTTATTTAGAATTTCCAGAATTACAACATTACACCAAACCAAATTATTAAGCCTATTTTTAGACAATTTCGAGCTTTGCACTTTTTTATTCTGTTGGCAAATAGTTTAGCTCCTTTCTAGGAATAAATGCTACTAATGAGCAAAATTATCTGGCAGTAAAATCATGGCTTTTCAAGTACGATTTGTTTTTAAATGGCTTAATAATCATTTTATTTTATCAATGTATTTTTATTGATAATTTTATAATAGGAAATACTAGCTAATTATGAAAGTTTTCAAGGTTTTAACAGCTTCCACTCTTCTGGATAGGCTCTAAACTAGATTTTGTAGTGTGCCTGTCAGGATTTGCTCATTCAGCTACAAGAGCATTAGTGAGGTCAGACACTGATGTTCGTTGAGGAGGCTTGGGGTGCAGTCAGTGTTTCCAGTTCATCCCGAAGGTGTTCAGTAGGGTTAAGGTCAGGGCTCTGTGCAGTACACTTGAATTCTTTCACTCCAACCTTGGCAACCTGTCTTTGTGTACAGGCACATTGTCATGCTGGAGCAGGTTTAGTTCTAGTGAAGACATTCTAGACAATTGTGGGTTCCCAACCTCATGGCAAAAGCTTGGGGAAGTCCCACAGAAGGGTTTGATGTCCACAGACTTAGTGTAGTGTATCTCTGTGTTGTGTGTATGAGGACACCCATTTTAAATAATTAACTTGCTTGCAGCAGTGTTACATTAGATTACTGGACACAGCAATGGGGTTTAGAGGAAACCCTGTGCATTGTTTAAACTATTACTGTAATAATTTATGTATTTGTTAGTTATTATAGTAGCTATGGGAATGATTTGAAACAAAGATAAAGAGTTTTCCTGTTGTTTAAAAGAACATTTTTAAATGATGGGTCTGATGTAATACAGTGTATGCAGTAATTTTTGGAAAGGATTCCAGTAATTCTGGTGAGCATGTTGTTTTGAAAGACTGACATGTATTCTCATTAGACATGTCAATTGAGGCCTCATGAAACTCTACACCCCAAATCAACACTAACCGTTCAATGTGATAAAGTGAAGCGACAGTTTAAATGCCAGTGAGAATTTATAAAACTGCAAAACGCCAAATAAAAGACTTTCAAGCATTTGTATCAGATCCACCATCAAATTGTCAATATAATAATGTCAATAGAATAATGTTCTGTGCAGTTGGGTTATGCCGTACGAGGGCCAGTATTATCTTTGTCAGTATTACATTTGTTCAGTATTATATTGTCAGGTTTCAAAGTTCACTGCAAAATGCCACGCTTAACTAGCTGTTTGTAAGCATTGTAAGAAAGAAGCCCTTACTGAGAGTATCACAGAAACTGAAGAACATGAACTTCAGTAGATGTCATTAGAACAACAACTGGCATCATGTGCTGTGGTCAGATGAGACCCAAATCACACTTATCGGTCATACACACCAGCAGCATAATGCTCGATATAAAATGTGGACTGGATGCAAGGGAACATGGATTAATGGTGCTTTGTGGCCAAACATACTTCCAAATCAGCATAGACTTGGTTAATGAAACATAGAATCACTGAGCATAAGCCATTTTTGGCTATTCCAAGTCAAGTTTCTTATGGTTGTGTCATCTGTGGCACATCTGTGTGGTTAGTCAAATTCCAAGTCTCCATGTGTGTGACTTAAGCCACGGACACAGAACGCGACTTGCAAAGTCCTTGATCGCAGTACTGTTCTTATTGGCTGTACCCAGTCACAACACTTTTCATGCTACAGGATTTAGACTCACCTACAGGTCCAGACATTTAGCATGCTAGAGATTTTTTTAAACTCTCGAATCGCATCTTTGAACAATTCTCACATCAAGCGAATGTCAATTTGCCTCTGAGCTGGAGCTTTTCTCAGCCACCTTCAAAACCTGTTGGCAAGCAGAAAATCAGGGATAAAATTGCATAGTTTGAACTTGATATTAAGTGCAACTCCAATCCAGGTCACAAAAACTAGAATCCCCATCTCTGCTATCTTAATCTAAAAGTTGAGTTGTAATGGAAACCTGTGGTCTGATTTGAAGAGAGAATTATTATATTATATACTAAATTATTAACAGGTTTAAAATGATTTGCATGCAGGAGTTGACCAAAATCCCTCCATGAGTATCTCCAATCTTATTAGACATGGATAGGCATAAAGGATAAGCCTCAGTGCTGTTGTTTTTTCCAGAGCAGAGAGGGGTGTGTTCAAATTAACAAACATTATCTAATAGGTTTTTGTTTGCTTGAAGTTCACTGTCAGTGTTCGCTGGACTAAGAGAGATGTGTGCCAAAATTTCCCAAAAATATACGCAAGTTTTCGATTATAATTAATCTTCTTATAATGCTTCAAGTGGTTCACTTGTCTAAGTATCAGTTACATTGATGACTTTTTCGAAAATTAGTGTTAGCTATCTGAATGTCTATGTGATGTCCTTGTAGGGTTGAGCTCAAAATATTCATTATTGCATATAATGCGTATCATTTATATAATACATGTGTTTTTGTTGCTTTTCATGAAGGGTGTCATTAATTCTTAAGGGTTCTGCATGTCATTATTTATGCATGCATGAGAATGCACCCATATAAAACCTCCTTAACTTATTAGATTTTGATTTGTGCCTTGTGCATTCAAAAATGTATTGACCTCGTGTAAGGAATACTTTCCATCCATTAGCATGCTCACTACATCCCAGGCAAACATCAGAAATTAGAGCTATGGCACATGGAACAGATTTTTCATTGTGCGCTTCATGAATCTCAGCGAGCAGCCGCTTCAGATGTTCCTGTTGAGCGTTCCGATAAAGCACAGGTGTTCTCGCAGCCTGACAAATTCGCTGTGACTTGGTTGGAAATAATCACTGCTAATTGCAATTAATAATTGAAGTCACAATACCATACTAAATAATTGCAGTTGTAATCTCGGTAATAGTCTTGCAGCTCCAGGGAGCATGTGCGCCCTTTTAAACGTTCCTTGATTTTTGAGTGATTCTTTTCGTAATTCCTGCCACCGTGAGAATAAGATGGCGGCGTGCATCCGTTCCTTTGTCTGCCATTCATTTTCCCAACTGCCTCTGCCAAAAGAGTCGACCTTGAAAAGACAGAAAACAAATTGCATTTCCCTTTTAGTGCTATTCGAGCTTAGACAGATAGACAACAGGTCTGTTGTCCTGTACTTGACAGCACAGGCAATTAAGGGAGCGGAGGAAGAAAGGCATGATGCAGGTAATAATTCTTAGCTTTTCTCCTGTTCAAATCTTTCCTCTTTCAGATCGGGGTTCGAGCAGGATGTGGAGACCGGCTACTTGCAGTATCCTGACAGCTGCCACGGTGAGCACAAAAACCCCCCAGTGTCCCGATATCACTCGTATATAACCTTTGTGCACATTCAGCCTAAATGAATTTAATCCCTGTTCTGACCTGATATCAGACATCAATCATGACCTATGTGGCTACATTACACTTGCAGCGTGAACAGCTATGTGTTACTGACATTAAAAAACGCTTAATCACCAGTGTTGCCATGTTCACACTTTTCAAGTGGAATCGAGCTACTTTTAAACTGTCCAGTCATGCATAATGTGACGATGCTATTTTTTTTGTCTGGGCTTAGGAATTTTGCAAAATTATATTAAAATATACACACCAGCTACACAAAGTCTCCTCTCATATGCATGCTTTTTCCAACTGTTCTCAAAAATAAGCATCACTCTTTACTATATGAGCATTGAGCTATTTGTGTCTATGAACTGGTATGCTCATTATCACAGCCATTCTTTATTTATTGCTATCGGTAATGATGTGAGACAGTTTGAGTGCATCTTGGTAAAATAACTACTTAAATTTTTTTTTTTAATGTTCCTATATCTACTGTGTGATGTTCCCATTAAATATTATAGTACATTTTGCAATGATGTCTTGATGTTAGACTTTAAAATAGAATTTGAAGATGTATGTTTTGAATACACTATGTATTCAGCCATCCATCACATGGCACAGTTCGAGGAAATATTATACCGTCGGGTTTTATTTTAAAGTCTTAAAAGTGCCCAACAAATTCTCTAGACATGAGCATGAAACTGCTTTACGCTGTATTAGACTGTGTATTACACTGTAATTATATAGTACACAATGACACTGTTATTATCTACTTGATATTTGACAGTATATTGAAGTTATATGTGCACTATAAAGATAGTTCGAGCTCTTGTGAGGGGCCGAATGTCTTTTTAGCTTTCAAAGCACGCACCTGTGCTGGTGCTATGTGCACTTGTGTAAGCAACTCGTATTTTATTTTTGATTCCCTGTGTATTTGTTTGTGACTGTTGAAAACACTTCAAATATGATTGGATGATCAGAAACTGTATAAAATGTTAGATGATACAAAGTTAGATGATATTGTAAATAAAGCTTGTATCAGCCAATCTGAGCACCTGAGGTTCTAATTAGGAATAACATGGAAAGGGATAACATCCGACAGCGAAATATAAACAGTTTGAGGTTTTGTTTGGTATTGACTACTTTTGGCTCTAGTTGCCGAGTGTTGGCAACCCCTCTACTGAACAAATGCAAATACAAGTGGTCAGTGGAGACGCGTTCCAGACACATGGAAATTCCTGATGTAAACGGTTATCCGTCTCGGCTGTCCATTTGTGATTAGACCACCTGAGACAGATGCTAATTATAAATCTGTACAGGCTAAACAGACCCAAGAACACAGCACAAATATCCAGAAATCTGGCTGGTTTTAAGGGAAGTTAAATAACTCTTGTTTGTTTAAATAATTGTTGATATTTTTATTTTTCTCCTTTGATCATAGATGTCCTGGCAACCACACGAAAGCAGAACCCTGCGCTGGATTCGGCATACGGTTAGTTATTTTCCGCTTTGCTGTAGCTCACACATGCCACGTCTCTGTTCAACACTTGCATACATTCATCGTTCTATTCTTCATCTGCTGTTAGCTTTTTTATTCCTCACTCTTTCAGTCATGTACGTGCATTCCGGCTCCACTGGTTTGTTCAAAAGACACCAGAGTCTCTTTTATTTGGATCATGCCTACATATTGCTTGTGCATTTCTTATTTCGTTTGGCGGCACGCCAAGGTTGACTGCACAAAAATACAGATCTATTACAGCATATTGCTTTGCTACGAATGTAAGCCAATTTACCCCACTCTCACCTCTGAAATAACCCCACAACTTGCTTGAACTATATGCTTTCACACTGTTATTGAGGCCATCATTCCAGATCAATATGTACAAACACAGAAATGGGCATCAGGGAGCTTACTGCCTATAAAATCAGGCTGAAGGATCGAATCCCACTGCTGTAGTTCAGCAGGAACACGTGGTCATGCTGATTTTTCAGCTTGAGTAGTGAATCCAATCAGTGTGTGGTGTGGTGTCATGGGTGTGGGAAAGAGTGCACTGAGCAATAATCAGCTGACAGTATTTAACACAGTTGTGTGTGTGCGTGTGTGAAACCTGCAGCATGTGTCAGCTGAGTTTTTCAGTGCAGACACATTAGTAGGTGGGTCATGGCCTCAGAGTTATTGTCCAAAGCACATCAACAGCACATTCTGACAGATGGACAGCACGGCTTCTGTCTGCCGACTCAACTCCTTTCAGCTCAACAAACCATGCACACAAACAGACAGAAATACACAAGCGACTCTCTTTTTCTGCTTACCATACCAGCCCCACTGTTCACATTCTACACAAAACAAGCTCTTCTGCATGCAGGAAGCAGTCTTGTTGCAGTCTCTCAGTAGATGTGACAAAATAAAAGACGCAGTCCAGGTGTCCATGTTTATGCTGTAGTGTCAGTCGGGGTGAGTGAGGTGGAGAGAGAGTACACTGTAGGAGTTCCTCCACTGATTAATTTGGTTCATCTCTCACACAGTCACAGCTTTTATAAAGCCCCATAAAACAAGAGATTATTTATTTAGTTTACAGCGAGTTTGTTTATCATTCTGTGCTAAAGCCCATAGCACAGAGCAATTATTTTAATGCAGAGAAACACTCTCGTACATTATACTCTGAGCTCTGTGCGCCCCTTCTCTCTCTCTGTCTCTCTCGCTCTCTCTGTCTCTCTCTATCTCTCTCTCTTTCTTTCTCTCTCTCTCCATCTCTCTCTATCTCTATATATATCTCCTCCACACACACACTCTCTCTCCGTGTTCCTCACACACATATAGTTCTCTTTGAAAGTAGTGGACCAGCAAGGCACCTTTGGGTTTGAGATCAAAAGATGTATATGAGATGAATATGATAAATCAGAATTATTCAAATTTCCAGAATTATTTCAACTTTCCAGTCAATTTCCAGATATTTACATCTAGATATGAAAAAAAAAACCTGTTTTTCAAGTGTTTAGAAATATCGGAACATTTGACTGACAGGTGTTCCTTGTTGTCCAGGTGTGTTCTGTTAGATTGACTGTTTGAACAATGAATAGCTCTGACTGTCTGCTCTTGGTTTGAGCTCAGGGTTTGAGCTCACCTGTTAAGACTGCATGTGTTGTCAAAAAAGATAAACCAACATGAAGACCAGGGAGATGTCTATGGGAGAAAAGCAAGCTAATTTGAAGCCAAGGAAAGAGGGAACATCTATCTGAGCCTTTGCACAAGCATTGAATGTCTTTTAAAAGGGGAAACCACTGGTATACTAACAACCAGACATCAGCATTTAGTGTCATTACTGCTTCTGGAATGGGCTCACTAATCTTCACTGATGATGTAACTCATGATGGTAGAATCAGCAGAATATATTTGGAAGCCTAAAGAAACATTCTTTGGGCCAATTTACAGAGAAATGCATTCAGTCTAATTGGGAGGAAGTTATCATGCTGCAAGACAATGACTCAAAACACACTGCCAACACAACAAGGGGGTGGATTTAAACTCCTGAAGAGTAGACTGGAGGGAGAACACCTCCATCACCCCACCCTGAAATAACCAAACCTGGACAAGCATCACAACAGAAGAATGCAACAATTTGAGGAACACAAAAGGTGATGTCACTGGTTTGCAGGCTCGATGCATTTATTTCGAGCAAGGAATATGCAAGCAAATATAAATGACAATTACGAGAAAACTCTTTGTTCCAATACTTTTGCTCACCAAAAGATTAGGTGGTCTGCCACCAAAGGTGCCATGGTCAAAATCATTTAACATGCCTAGGTGCAAATACTTGGAAATGAAAGCTGAACTGAAAGCATCTGTCATATTCATCCTTTGGTTTGAAACCCAAATTGCAAAACCTCAAACTGCAAACACAGCCCCAAAAGGCAGCCCTATTTCACATTTTCAGCAGCTCACAATGAAACAGTTCAGTCACCGTCACCATATTCTCTGACCTCCCGCCTCCCCTTGCCCCCCCAGGGGTGTAAAGAGCCAGAGAGATGAATGATAACAAATGAAAGTAATAACCTAACTCTGCCTTGTAGCATTGTGCCAGTGTGCCAGCTTCTGCTCCCCCCCAGTGCGCAGGCTCCATTTGCCTACTGCAGATAACATGCTGTCAGTTCTGATTGGAACAAGCCTGATGAACTGGCAAAAAGTTTTATGTGTGTACAGCTGGTTTTCATTCCTTTTGGGGACCAGATGTCCCCATGATGTGATGACATTTGGCTGTGTGTGTGTGTGTGTGTGTGTGTGTGTGTGTGTCGCAGCTGCTGAACTGCCTGGTTACATGGAAACAGTATAAAAGCAGCTCATTAGCCACCAGTCAATCTTGGGAGCCCCTCTACTTTGCCTGGGTTCAAGGACACTTAAGGCATTTAAAAACATGAACTTTACCAAAGCATCAATAATTGACACAGTCTTGGCTGAAGAACATGGAACCTTTTTTTGCCGAACTGATTGCATTATTAAAGATGGGGAAGCCCTTAAAGTCTTACTGAGTGTCAAGCTATGTAGTGGAAATTTTGAATTGTGCAAATTCAAAATCCAGACTCACTGGAATGGAGTAAAACGCTTTGAAAAGTAGAGCCTAAGAAGACCTGAAGCCGTTTAGCAGCAGAGAGGGATCAAGAAGCAGGATTTCTAGCTGGCCATATGTTCCTAGAACAGGTTCTGCTCCAGAAGTTCATTAACACCTGCAGCCAGGTATACATGCTCGACTCAGGTTTTATCATAGCCGAGATTAAATTTTATATTTACCCAACTTTTTGTGTTTACGAACTACTGTCATGGTCAGCTTAAAACTAACAAATGCCTCCTAGCATATACAACTTTCAACTACCGCCATCTAAAGACATGCACTCACTGAAATCCACTTAAACACATAAGCCAGAGAGATCAGGCTAGCTCTTTATAGTGACTTGTGTAACTATCTATTTACCTAGCAGTAAAGAGCTAGGCAATACAATGTAGATCAAATTTATATTGACTTGTAACATATTAAATGCAGGTTACATTTGCAGTCGATTTATTACTCATTACACTAGAGCCTGAAGCAGAATAACACAGCCTTGATCAGTAAAATCCATTTTCTATTTATTTTTTTAATTGACACATTTGTACATGTATAATTTGTACACCAATCAGCCATAACATTAAAACCACCTGCCTCATATTGTGTAGGTCTGCTTGTGTGGCCAAAGCAGCTCTGACTCATCGAGACATGGACTCCACAAGACCTCTGAAGGTGTGCTGTGGTATCTGGCACCAAAGCATTACCAGCAGATCCTTTAAATCGTTTAGGTTGAGAACTGGGGCCTCCATGGATCAAACTTGTTTGTCCAGCATATCCCACAGATGCTCACTCAGCCTACTTTGGATTGCAGAATTTGAAGGCAAAATCAACATCTTGAACTCTTTGTCATGTTCGTCAAACCATTCCTTAACTATCTTTGCTGCTGAACGAGGGCACTGCCATTAGGTCATACCATTGCCATGAAGGGGTGTACTTGTTCTACAACAATGTTTAGGTAGGTGGTACATGTCAAAGTATTATCTACATGAATGTCCAGACCCAATATTTTCCAGCATAACGTTACTAGAGCATCACACTGCCTCTGTTGGCTTACCTTCTCCCCACAGTGCATAGTGCATAGTCCATCTGTCCACATGATGTCAAAGAAAACATGACTCAGCAGACCACGCCACCTTCTTCCATTTCTCCATGGTCCAGTTCTGATGTTCCCATGCCTATTGTAGATGTGTTCTGTGGTGGATAGGGGTCAGTATGGGCAGTTTGTGCTACATTAGCTCTTCTGTGGGATTGGACCAGATGGGCTGCTCTTTGCCCCCACACTCACAAATGAGTCTTGGGCACCCTTTACCCTGTCACTGGGTCACTGGTTGTCCTTCCTTGATACTACCTACTGCATACCAGGAACACCCCACAAGGCTGTTTAGGAGCCGCTCTGACCCAGTCATCTAGCTGTCACAGTTAGGCCCTTGTAAAAAGTCGCTCAGATCCTTACGTTTGCCCATTTTCCCTGTTTCCATCACAACACCTTCAAGAAATGACCCTTCCCTTGCTGCCTAATATATCCCATACCTTGACAAGTACCACTGTAATAAGATAATCAGTGTTATTCACTTAATTTGTCAGTGGTTTTAATGTTATTGCAGATCATGTTTTGAAGTAAAGAGAGACACTGATCATTAGTCATTTTTGTTTATGTCAAAGGCAATGTTGTATCGCTGTTAGTGTTACTGTTGGTCGCAGAGTGTAATGTCAAATTTTTAAGCTAGGATCATTTCACACACTGTTGGTTACAGCTTACCTAAAGTGAATGTAGTCCAACCTACATTCTTTACAGTCAGTCAGTCATTATCTGTACCGCTTATTCCCAGTTACAGGGTCACGGGGGAGCCGGTGCCCAGCCGGCAACT
>JAOVVG010000047.1:21708000-21719981 GCA_028566375.1 Leptodoras nelsoni | reverse complement strand
ATCTATCTATCTATCTATCTATCTATCTATCTATCTATCTATCTATCTATCTATCTATCTATCTATCTATTTATCTTCTTAAACCTGGATAATCATTGTGATGTTAAATTCCATGGATCCTTTACATATAAAACAAGTCAAAAATAATCTTAAAATTATCAAAGTTTGAATTAATGTAAGTGTTGCATGTAAAATAAAAATAAAAGCATGGCATGTCTTGCATGCATATTTGAGTGCTAATACAAGGGAAATGGATCCATGATCACACTGTAATCTTGTACTGTGTGGAGGAAAGCAAAGGACAGAATTGCTCAATTTAGTGGATCTTTTTAGTGGTTGTCAAGTTTCAGAATCAACCAAGTGTTGCAGGAAAAAAAAACAGGAAAGAGAGCAACAGAGAAAATGCAACACTTGAACTGCACCAAAGATCATTTTAACTGGAAATGTGTGTTGTAGTCAGAACTCTTTGGCCATAAACATTCACATCAGCATATTTTCGTGAAAAATGGGCTCCATACAAAGAAAAGCAGCTGCTAGACTGTAAAATATGGGGGGGGGGTTGTGGCTGGTTGTCCAGGAGCTCCTAAGAAGATTGATGCCATCAGGAATTCTGCTAAGTACCAGGATATTTCATGGCAAAAGCACACTAATTGTTAAAGAAACATGCAATTTGTCAGAGATTTGCCATATAACAGACTCTGTCTGAATTGAATAGAGTGCCCACATCCACAAATATAAGAACATGAAGGTGTTTTTAAGTGCTCTGCCGTGAGGAGTGCTTCCAAGATTCCACTACAAATACCCTCAGCCTTTTTAAGCATTACTGTAAAAGCTTCAATGCTATTATTCTCTCCAGGGTACATATCACCAAATATTCTCAGAATGCTGATTATTTTGAACCTGCCTTTAAATAGAAAACATTGCACGACTTTTGAATTCCAGCTTTTGACAGTGGAAATAGGATTTTTAATAATGTGAGGTACACTCTGTCTGAAACTGGTTTACTCACGACAGATGGAAGCAATATGTAAGCTGGCACATTCTGCATTAAAAAGAAGCTTTGGTGTGGGACATTCTTGAACTGCCAAATCCAATTCGGAGTTCTAGAGTTAATCTGTTCTGGGTTTCAGCAAGTCAGCAAGAACAAATTCAAAAACATGGTTTGTCTTGCTAAACGTAAGCATACAGTGATATAAAAAAAACCAGTAGTAGAAATAATGTCTTGTTTGTAATAAAATAATAATAATAATAATAATAGTAATAATAATAGTAATAATAATAATGTGATGGTGGTGATGATGATGGTGGTGATGGTTGTGGTTATGAAATAATGTGTTGCCATGTGGTACCATGGGAATCAAAGCATTTTCATGAAATATTAATGTGAGCAAACACTGTACTAATTCAAAAGCAGATTTAAGTTTCTATCAATTACCTTAAAAAAACAATCAGACACAGCCATCTGATCTCTGAAGAAAAGATGCATTTTAACACTACTTAGGGTTTTAACACTACATAGGCCTCCAACCAAGACAGAAGATAGCTTACAAATAAAACCATTTCAGCATCACTGCTGCTCTCCACAGGAGTGGACATCCTACACAGATCAGTGCATAAGATAATATGTAGAACATTAGTACCAGCCCTAATCTCACACACTTTATCCAACTAATCTTGTATTTCATGTGGATATTATATACAGTTGTGCTGGACAAGGTTTGGACAATGCTGCCATACAGTATATAAATACAAAACAAAGCACCCAGTGCTGGCTGCAGACTTTATAAATCTGAGCTCATGTGTCATGGGAGCGTGCTGCGAAGGAAATCCCGGCCCTCAAAAAACACTACCTGGTGTGATGCTACTTTGCTGCCTCAGGTCCTGGACAGATCAGAAGATTCTACAACCAAACATCAGGGGGTGCATGCTCAAGTGCATGCTAAAACTCGATCTAGAGGGTAGGCCATACAAAATAACAATGAGTAATGTGCAATGAGTAATATGCTGAAATGGATAGTTTTATTTTAACGCAATATATTATGAAATATTTTTCAATTAACATGAACATCTCAATTAAAAGATGTGCATATCTTTTCTACTAGTTTCCTTATAATTACTAATTCATTCTGAAATAATAAGCTTTAATATGCTAAGCATTTAAGTGGATAATTTTTTTTGTTTTTTTGTTTTTTGCAAAAGTTGTTTGGTTCCTAATAAATCTAATTACAGTCTTAACCACTTGGCAGAGGCATCCAGGTTTTGGGTTAAAAATCAAGGTACTGCTAAATATCCATGTTTACTTGATATACAGTTTTGTTTTTTTTGCTTCTTTCTTGCAACATTCCAAACAGCTAGTTCTTTTAGATTTGGTGTCTTGTAGCTGTACCATGTACCTGGAAACTTAACCATAAGAATCAGCTAATTTAAATTCATGGTGATGGATAACAAATGTTTATTGATTTATTTATGTGCAACCTAGTATTCTGTCAAATGGAACAATTAAGCTGATCAGGTTCTGTGTTTGTATGTTTCTTCCATCAGAAACTTCAATATTTAAATCTCTTGGTTCATGCTAAAATACAGTTTATTACATCAAGTCAAGTTAAGTCAAGTAGTTTTTTTATTGTCATTTCAACCATATACAGCATTGTACAGTACATAGTGAAATGAAACAACGTTCCTCCAGGACCAAGGTGCTACATAGAACAATAAACAGCACATACAGCGTAAAGTGCATGAGTGCTAAACATGTGCAATGACGCAGGACGATTAACATTAAATACACAAGACAATATACAATAAATACACTATACAGGAAACTAAATATAGGGAGGGGGTAGTGCAGGTAGCCCACTGGTAGTGTGAGCAGTAAGGTGCATTATGTTTGTGTGTGTGTGTGTGTGTGTGTGTGTGTGTGTGTGTGTGTGTGTTTAGTCCAGTCAAGGAATAGTTTGCAGTTTATGATAGCTTGTGGAAAGAAACTGTTGCACAGTCTGGATGTGAGGGCCCGGATGCTTCGGTACCTTTTCCCAGATGGTAGGAGGGTGAAGAGTGTGTGTGAGGGGTGTGTGTGGTCATCCACAATGCTGGTTGCTTTGCGGATGCAGCTTGTGGTGAAAATGTTCGTGATGGTGAGTATCATTATTTTGCTGCCGATCAGAACCATTCATGATAATGAAATTATTCTAAATGAATGTAAAGGAAATAAAAAAAATACCATCTAGAAAACAGAAAAAACAGCAACCTATAAAACCTTCAAATTGCACATTTTATCTGTGATTCAGCTGAATGCCTCTGCACAGACTGTATAACCATTTCAGATGTTTCTTTGTTTCACTTGCATGTCGTTTAAATGAACAATTTGCAAATTCCTTACACTATGACTGAATTTATTCTGGCATTTCCCCAGCTTAAAGGCTCCTGCCCTCTAGTGTTTATTCAGTGCTATATCAATTAACCTTTTGATGTGTGTGCTGTTTTAAGAAAATGTTGTAGAAGCAAGCAGAACACCCAATCAAGCTGCAAATCACCTGTCATGTTATTAAACCATGTTATCAGCACAATGGGGGTTAGGTTCCTTGCTCAAGGGCACTTCAGCCAAGTCCTGTAAGTCACGGGAATCGTAAATAAAGAAAGTACTCAAAAATTATGAAACACAGGGTTTTGACCAAATTTATTATTATATAATATATTTTGAGATCTCTAATGGTAAAATACTTTTTTTTTTTTAAGCTGTGACAGACTGTTGTCCATCCATAGGAATGAATCCTGGCCATTGAGGTCACTGTGATACCACTGTCTGGTCAAATATTATATATAATGTTATACATAATATAATATAATGTATATCATTTTCTCACTAAGAGTCTAGTCCCCAGTGTTCCCAGCACAGAATCCGCATCCACTGTGGCCTCTGATCAGGTAAAAGCAGTTACAGAAGGTAGTTTTCTAGCCTTGAATACTCTAGAATACTTTCTAGCCTTGTCTGTAAACTACATTTCTGCAAAGACCATGTCATATATCTCATGCCTTTGTGGTAATATCTGTTTTTCGTAATATATCTCTTTACTAAGTTTGCTTCATAAATTTGTTTGACATCTTCCTCATAATATCGTGTGCCTAATTGTATATATTGAATAATTGTATGCTTGTGGAGTATGCTGTATATTTTATGAATTAATGGTCATTTCTGAACATAAAATATAACTATAAAATTCTAATATAAATAGAATTTAAAAAAAGAGAGAAAAAGGCTTGTGTGAGTGATGTGCACTAACTGGACTACTGTCCTCTTTTCTAGAGTGAAAGCACAAGCATGTGTGTGTATGTGTGTGTTTGCATGTGTGTGTGTACCTTATTTTTCTCGCTTTGTGGGGTCCTACAAGGATAGGAAAATCTAATATTTATGACGTTTTAGGGACATTTTGTTTTGCACATTTTTTTTGTTGTAGTTTTTAACAAGAATTTTAAAAATAGAAGAGTCAAAAAGTTTTCATTACTAAGGTTAGGGTTAAGGTTAGATGTAGCATTAACTAGCTGCATTAATAATTATGTCAATGGAAGGTCCTCATAAGCATAGCATGTCATGACTCTGTGTGTGTGTGTGTATGGGGGGTGTGTGTGTGGGGGAGAGAGAGAGAGAGAGAGAGAGAGAGAGAGAAATGCAGTGTCACTCTCTGTCAGTCTGTATAGTTTGAAAAGTGACAGCAAGAATAGCCACCACTTCTAATACACACACTTCTCATTATTGGACACACACAGACCTGGAAGCTATTTTCCTGGCAGCATGTTGGTGAGTATCAGTTTATACTTAATTTGTTCACAGGAATGTCATGATGTAAGACATTTAGAAAATTCATGTTTTTCAAAATTAAAAAAATTCAAATTTTATGCAGTCATGTCCTCTGTGAATTCCAGCACTATGGCATTGCCTGTTATTTGAACAATTTATCCATAGCTAACAACATATTTTCACTTAGATCTGCTGTTTATTTGTTGTTTAGGGCCTGAAGCTAATGTAAATTGTGTTTTAATTATCATTAAAGTTAAATCATGATTCTAGAAACAGTTTAAACTTTATAAATTGCAAAACTATGAAGTCCTTCAAGGTGGAACGAAATTCTTGGTGCCTGTCGACCATTGACAAGACAAGCACATCAACATGGAAAATACTACTGTTGTGCAAGAGCGATGGTTGCTACAGTAGACGGGGTTGTGACAGATATTTATGCATCTGATTTACATGGGACTCAGCAAATATATTTTTTATATCACCACTTTTTAAGTCTGTGATATCAGTGATGAACCGATGCTAAGGCAAAATCCAAGTCATGCAAAGGTTTTACCTGACTCCATTTGCAGATTACCAAGAAAACCAATTGCCAAAAATATGCCATTATGCCATTTACACAAGTTGTGCATGTCCTCAGTTGTCTCTATGGAGCTCATTAGAATTGCATTTATGAAAGTCCAGTGAAATTAATCTCAACTTGAGGATTATCTTTTCACCAGATGGGAATATACATGTATATTCTCATGTGGTAAAATGAGTTATGGCTCCAGGACCCCAAAGCTCCAGCCTCTGCAATCCTTTGGTTTAGATGTAATTTTTGCAAACTTTTACCTTACATTTCAGAATCATCCAAAACCTACTTTATACTCAGTTTAACTGCATGATGGAAAATGTGAGCCCTTCAAACATATCATACAAAATCCCATCATTTTTCGTAGAATGGAGTGGAACATCAATTAGAGAATATCCATGAAAGATTAGGTTTGAAATTAAAAATACTAATTACATATGCTTCACGGTTTGGTTTAATATATAACTTTCCAATAATCAACAATTTTTGAACAAGGGATGTACGTTGTCATCTAAAGTAACGAGGCAAAGATACTCGGAATGGAAATATAGTGTCATGAACACCAGTGTTAAAGGAGGGTGTTCATGTTGCTCTTTAATAGCTGATGGATTAATATGTGTATCTATGGATATTTTTAGATATCAAGTACTGTTTTATCATCTTCACACTTCAGCAGACATGTGATTATTTATTTTCAGTCTCTCTGTTGGATCACTCATCCATTCGCATGCCTTCAGCCTTCAGTTTAGCCTTATTTTTATAACTCGCACTATATTGCAACAAAGGCAACCTGCTATAAATGATGACACCTGTAATAACACCTTCCAAGTAAACTCATCAGGAGATGGCAAAGCTCATTCTGAAAAGTTTTTCATTACGTTATTACATTTATTCAGCTTTTAGTTATCACAGTCATGAAATTATTGTACGATTAGTATATAAATACAGTCATAGCCATCATACTTTTCTTCTTCTAGCCTGTACACATGTCAGACCTCATGTACACTTTGGAGCTGTCTCTGTAACAGCTTGTGACTACAGTATTCTGTCTTCCAAAGCTGGTTATAGACTCTAATTATCTATCTTCTGTCATCACTTAAGTCTGTAGAGATTGCGGTTTTTTTTTATGAATGGGAAAGAATGGGAGAAAAATAAGCCTGAGCATTAAGCTTCACTTGCATGCGCTGGTGGTGGTGATGCCAAAGACACCTTGTGTTTGAGCCTTGCGTTTTCTGCTAAAGGGCATGTCACCAAATGCTGCAGTTACAGTTTATTGATAATAAGCCAAATATTTACAGACATCACAGTATTCCAAGATGGGGAACTTTCTGAACATGTCCTGCTTTGCTTTGTTTGTGCTCTATAGTAATAAGGAGCAGGTGACAATTCAGTCTTTAGATCTACTGTACATTTGTCATGGGGAAAGACAGAGAGAGCTTCTCTTTGTAAACAAAGACTGGTGTACTAGGTGGTGGATATCTCCTTGGCCTACAGGCAGGCCAGACATTAGGCCTGTACTATGACATAATAATAATAATAATAATAATAATAATAATAATAATAATAATAATAATGATGATGATGATGATGATGATGATGTTGAGCTTATACAGCGCCTTTCACAATACCCAAGGTCGCTTTACAGAGGTAAAAAAAAGACATGATTAACAATGTGGCAAGGACTGACTGAAAAGTGATGCCACTCGGGTATGCCACTCAATGTGCCACTCTATGATGCCACTCGGGGATGCCACTCTACAATGCTGCACAGGTATGCCACTCGGTGTGCCACTATATGATGCCACTCGGTGTGCCACTATATGATGCCACTCGGGTGGTCTCACTCTATGATGCCACTTGGGGGTGCCTCTCTATGAAGTGTTTCCTTCTCATGGACAATATGTAGCAGCATGCCACTCCAGTCTGTGTTGCTGTTACTTGGGTATTACCATGTACCTTCTCCAGGTTCAGAAAGATTAATATTGCCCCTCCCAGTGGGGTAAGTGCAGGAGTAATCCACGGACACCTTTCCAGTCAGTCCTAAGGTGGCATTGGTTCCTTATGACATTGTCACATTGCTAATCAAAATGATTATGAGGGATGAAATTGAATGATAGTTACATATTGTTGCTGTCCAAAGAAAAACAAGTATCTCCACATTTGCAGCATTACAGGAGAAGCCAAAAACTTTCTTTAATTTTAGTGAAAGTTCATTCAAACAGATTTTATTTCAAGCAATTTTAGATCAGTTCTGTTGGTCCATCAAGTGTGATACAAGGACTGCTGCTGTGTTTGAATGATATAGAAAAATGGCAATTGAAAAAAAGGAGGAAAAAATGGGAAAAAGGATTCTTTAGTACAGCAACAATATGTAACTGTGAGTCTGTGAATACCAGATATCCCCCAGATTTCCTTGCCATGTAGAACTAAACCAGCAGGACTGCTATGTCATAAAGCCATTTTAGGGACTGAAGTAGATATCTTTGCATTTTGCACAGATACACACTGCCCCTTGAACAGTGTTCAGAGACTCACAGTTACGTACACAACTTTTGTTTTAACATGTGTGAATTATGACAAGTTAAGCAGTTTGTCTCTCTCACACAGAGATACAGTAGCTGTGTCACTGTGATTTAAAAGCTGACATAAACCTGGGATAGTTGTAGTATTAATTACTTGTTTAAAGGATAACAAAAATAATCTGCTCATAAATGTACTTTCACTGGCATACCCATGCTGAGATCTGAATTAAAAGAGAAAGAGATAGGGCCAGAGAATGAAAGATTGAGTGAAAGCCAAAGTGAATGTATTGACATACGCTCACATGGGTGGTACTGGGAGAATAATGGTGGTATTGACTTGCATGGCAGTATCTGGGTTGCTCTTGTTCTGCTACTGGTGGCTTAACATACATGTCAACAACAGTGATTAAAAGGGGTTTCTAGCTAAATATATAATGTGGTTATGTAATTAACTATCTAGCTAACTAACATATGCTCTCTGAATAAGATGCTTTACTATCAAGCTTCACCAGTCGCGTTACTTTGTTTGATATTCAATATTTTATACTGCATCGCAACTTTAAAGGTAAACCGGTAAATCTGTATAGCACTGATCAACTATAATCACCTGCCTAATATTGTGTAGGTCTTCCTTGTGCCACCAAAACAGCTCTGACCCATTGAGACATGGACTCCAAAAGACCTATGAAGGTGTGCAGATCCTTTAAGTCCTCTAAGTTGCATGTTGGGGACTCCATGGATCTGACTGCACTTGTCCAGCACATTTCACTGATGCTGAATCAGATTGAGATCTGGGAAATTTGAAGTTAACACCTTGAACCCTTTGTCATGCTCCTCAAATCATGCCTGAGGTTTTGTAGTGTAGCAGAGTCCATCATGCTACTGAAAGAGGCTACTGCTATTAGGGAATACTGTTGCCATGAAGGGGTATACCTGGTCTGAAACAATGTTTAGGTAGGTGGTACATGTCAAAGTAAGAACCACAGGAATGCCAGGACCCAAGCTTTCCCAGCAGAGCATTGCCCAGAGCATAACACTACCTCTTGGCTTCTTCCCATAGTGCATCCTGGTGCCATCTTTTCTCCAGGTAAGCAATGCACATGATGGCCGTATTGGAGGTGTTCTGACCCAGTCATCTGGCCATTACAGTTCAACCTTTGTCAAAGTCATTCAGATCCTTACAGTTGTCCATTGCTCCTGCTTCCAACATATCAATTTCAAGAACTGTTCACTGGCTGCCTAATATATCCCAACACTTAACAAGTGCCATTGTAATGAGATAATCGGCGTTATTCACTTCACCCTTCAGTGGTTTAAATGTTATGGCGTAATGTTATCAGTGTAAGTGGAACACTTTTGGTTATTTGTCCATTTATACTTCATCCTCATTGCCACACTAATCATAACATTGTTATTACATTAGTTTGATAGTTTGAGGTAAACCAAATAAATACCATAATGTCATTCACATGAGCACATGGTGTGATAGCATGTGGGGCTGGGGGATTTCAGCTATTCTGATCCTCATCAGCTTTCCATGTCTTTGAGCTGTAGAGGTGCAACGAAATGAGAGAGCTGTAGATGAAAAGCTTATCTGGGGCTTACTGGGTGACACTGAAATCATATTCAGGGCTTAAACTGCTTGCATAATACATAAACATGACCAAATAATCTAAGCAGAAAAGAAAGTCAAGACACAAGAGGGACGAGGGAAGAGGGACAATGTGGGGATGAGACCACCTATAACAAGTCTGATCAAGACCAAGAGCCTAAAGGGTTGAATCTAAATCAAAACCAATTCTTTGGGATTTTGAGGTAGTCCAGACCAAGATCAAATCAAATCAAGACTGAGTCTTCGGAGGAGACAAGACCGGGTCAAGACCAAGACTCAAAAACGTCAGAACTTGCACTGTGTTTCTTCTTGAAATTTGTTCTTGTGACATAAGAAACCAAAAAAAAACTACAACTGATTGCTCACTCATTTTTGGTGCTCATTTGGAGTGTTGGACTGTCATCGCCTGTCAGCGTTGGAGTGTCATCGCCTACATCACCAACATTACGTATTCATTCTAGTGGTTTTTTTTTATTCATGTGTATAATTATTTTGAGAGTATGCAAAATGGAAATATTTATCATTGTCACTGTGGAAAAAATGGTCTTGACGTCTCCCTCTAAATTGAGGAGTCCAACCCATGCAGTTCTTGTCTGAGACTGATTTAAGATCAAGTAGAATCTTAAATAGTATGTATCGAGGCCAAGACCAGATTCAAGTACTACAACACTATATGATAAACCAACTAAAGTTTTGTTAACAAAATTTTAACCTTTTTTAAAAATATTAATGAAGCCGCAAGGAGCAGCAAACATTTTAGAAATGTCCTCATGTAAACACACTACAAATGCTTTTCATTCTTATTTTAACCACTGTCCGACATTGCAGCAGCTTCACTGCATATCTCCACTTTACAATGTTGTTATTGGACACTTTATTATTATGACTCTCACTTTACTATTATGCCTCTTGCTGTTACCACAATTGATTGCTGTTACTACAGTCAGTAGTTTATAGGCATTTATTGCACTAGTTTTTCCACTCAACCCTGTTCTGATGTCTTGTCGAGTTGACATGGACTGCCCTGTGTGTTTATTGTATTGTTTGCACCCATCACACACGGTCATGTATTTGCTTGTTAAACAGTCCTGTGTAGTGGGCCACTGTATTGTTATTCTTACACTATGGTCGTGAAGAAATAAAAAAAATGACAGAAAAAAAATTAAAATTTAATTTTAGCACTGCACTTCACTTCTTATACATACATTAGGTGGATTTACTGTTTTTTCTCTTGAGGTGCATTTTTAATTGTGTGCACTCCTTCTTTTCAATTCAAGGTAGCAATCAAGGACTCTGAAACTTCTCCAGAGTTTGTCTGATATGGTTATTTTTTTTAACAATGAATGGTGTATGATGTAACAGCTTTGACCAGATAAAACTGTCTCCCTACCCAATTATATAATATTTTAGTTTGATATTGTTATAAGATTATTATTACAGGGATTTTAAATCCATTGTGGCTGTTTGACCAAATGTTGTTTTGTCTCAGTAACTACTTGCTTATTTTCTATTCTTCTAGAAAGTGGAATGTTACCAACCTATTTACTTCATTTCAGAAATAGTAAGCTACACACATTGTTGAATAAAAGTAAGGCACTGTAAACAAAACTAAATGTAAGATATTGGTGAACAATGTTGAAAAGCAGTGCATGGTACATACACATTGAAGGAGGAGGTTAGCTCTATTGACAGTGAGTAGTATGTGTCCACCTACTATATGCACTTTGTGCAATATTTTTGTCATTTTGTTAATTTTGAATTTTGTAAAATTTCTTTAAAATTAAAGTTTAAATATAATTAAATAGAACACCTTTTGTATAAGTTGGAATACCGAGTAAGACCCAAACCAAGCACACATGAGTGGTCAGGTATCCACAAACATTTGACCATATAGTGTAGGAATCCTTTCTAAATTTACTAAAATATTGTTTCTATCGCTTTGCCACCAAATCTCTAATTTGGCCATTTCTGTTGGGATTTGCCCTTTAGCAGTAATACATTAGTTATATAACTAAGTTTAATATGATGTCTCCTTGCCAGACATTACTCCAGAGTGTCTCCATATCACAGTGACCCTGAGACACTTCAAAGTTTCCCACATGCTGAAGAGTCAGATGACAGTTCTGGCACCTTTTGTCCATAGGCCTTTCCATGCCAAAAAAACACATGAGGCAGAGATAAAGGAAAAGAATACAAGTTCATTAGAATAAAAAAATGAGCCTTTTGGGGAGTATATAAAAATCTGAATAAACAGAAATAAACAATTATTAATCATCATTCAAGTAATGTTAGATCAAAAGATTTGTTTCCATCATGATCTATTTTTGGTCATAATGCATATGGTACTGCATCAGTGGCCTGTTCACTGTATATACAGTACAGGCAAAAAGTTTGGACATGCCTTCTAATTCAATGCGTTTTCTTTATTTTCATGACTATTTACATTGTAGATTCTCACTGAAGGCATCAAAACTATGAATGAAC
>JAOVVG010000047.1:21669701-21694034 GCA_028566375.1 Leptodoras nelsoni | reverse complement strand
AGACACACTAGTGAACACACACTAGGGGCTGTGAACACACATGCCTGGAGCGGTGGGCAGCCCTAGCCACAGCGCCTTTCTGACCTTCAGCTGGTAAAGGGCTCACGCCCGTATACTAAGCTCAGTGGGTTCACCTGCCTCTTTATCCATATTCCCCCACTGCGGCGGACTGTAGTATGTTTCCCCCTTCCCGTCTTGGGGGTGAAGTGCTGAGTACTACTTCTGGGTTCCCCTGGTTCTGTTTTGCTCACACACTGCATGCGCCTTATGCTCGTGTGTGAGCATTTCACATTGTTATAAGGGGCTCTGTTGAGGCACCCCTCTTCTACATATATTTATATACACTATATTGCCAAAAGTATTCATTCGTCTGCCTTCACACGCATATGAACTTGAGTGACATCCCATTCTTAATCCATAGGGTTTAATATGATGTCGGCACACCCTTTGCAGCTATAACAGTTTCAACTCTTCTGGGAAGGCTTTCCACAAGGTTTAGGAGTGTGTTTATGGGAATCTTTGACCATTCTTCCAGAAGCAAATTGGAAGCAAAAACAACCCCATACCTTAATCCCCCCTCCACAAAACTTACCGTTCTCCTGGAAACCACCAAACCCAGACTCATCCATCAGATTGCCAGATGGAGAAGCATGATTTGTCACTCCATAGAACACATCTCCACTGCTCTAGAGTCCAGTGGCAACATGCTTTACACCACTGCATCCAGTGCTTTGCATTGCGCTTGGTGATGTAAGGCTTGGGTGCAGCTGCTCGGCCATGGAAACCCATTCCATGAAGCTCTCTATGCACTGGTCTTGAGCTAATCTGAAGGCCACATGAAGTTTGGAGGTCTGTAGTGATTGCCTTTGCAGAATGTTGGTGAACTCTATGTGCCTCAGCATCACTGATTTTATACACCTGTGGCCATGGAAGTGATTCGAACACCTGAATTCAATTTGGATGGGTGAGTGAATACTTTTGGCTATATAGTGTATATTCGTTTTTGATTTCTCCCTTTTAAAATATATATCACTTTTTTTAACTCGCTAAATTGCAGCTCTTATTTTTTAGCTTTTCTCCTGCCCAGCTCCCATGCCGCAGTGGTAGCGTGCACGCTTATCAACAAAGGAGATACAGGATCAAATCCCAGGTTCTTCTATATTGGTTTTCCCCTTTTGATTTGTCTGGGGTTACATTCATATATATCTATTTTCACTATTTATGAATATATATTTATTTTACTGTAAGAGGCACCGCTCAATCCTTTAAGTAGGGTGGTGAGCAGGTGTCTCCTGTCAACCTGGACATCTAGTGTGATTTCAAGGGTTTTCTTAACATTGCATTACGTTTGTCTTTATTTGGAGTATTATCATGTAATGCACATTGTGGGCATATTTGTAGTATTGAAAGTGTTCCCAGCAAACTGAACATGCAACATGTCCATGGAGGTTTGCCTACAGGAAAGTCATTCACATTTTCTTTAAACATTTCTCACATTTCTTCAAACTGTTCTGGCAGTAAGTTAATTGAACCTAATTTCTTACAAACGTTTATTCTTGTTTTGTAATGAATTTGCTGTTTACTTTAGAAGTGAACATTCAAGCCATTTAGCTTTGTTAGCTAGCCAGATGATTTGACTCTCCAGTAAGAGTTTTAGAGTGATTTGTCTACAAAGTGATCACATGAACTAACATTTTACTGAGTTAGCTAGCTCAACTGACAAGCCGCGAATAGAACTTCCTATAGGAAATAAAATTGTAGCTTTTAAGTTTTGCATTTTACAATAAATGACAATAAACGGTTGCCAGTAAACTACACACGAGTAAAGTTCATACCACTGTTTGCAGCAGCACAGCTACACTACAGCATGTTACTCTTATTCCATGAATACATGTTTGGGGTATTTATTTTTATTGTGTATCAAAATTCACTTTGATGTGCTTTTGTCCATCTCAGCTTCTTTTTGTAGTTTTTAAAGGCAGTACAGATCTGACTGCATGCCACCCACAGCTGATGCATATCAAATTGTACTCCACTTGCAAGTCATAATGAGAACAATTGAACTCATGAATTAGGAATTTATTCTGGCAGGTGTATGGGATGATGAGAAAGGATTGTTAAAAGACTGTTTACTTTCTCTTTCAATGAATAAAACATTTATGAGAATGTTGCACATATGTATCCTAACTATTATCTTTCCCCTTTAACACCCCCCCCTGTCTTTCTCTCTCTCTCTCTCTCTCTCTCTCTCTTTCTCTTTCTCTCTCTCTCTGTTTACCTAACAGGGACATAGCCATGGCTAAGTCAGCAGCAGCTAGCGCTAATGATGTCACACGCTTCCTCTCCATGGAGGCGGGGCCGAGCTCACCCACCTCTGTATTCTCTGCCTCCAGCCAAGCTGATTGGGCAGCCAAGAGGCTTGTCTGGGTTCCCTCTGAGAAACACGGGTTTGAGGTGAGAGGACATGTAGTGTAACTGAAGCGTGGGCATTCCTAACAGGCCCAAGATGTAAGGTGTGCCAGTATGCTTTTTAGGACTGGCATGTTGTGGTTCATAAATGGCTTTGGGTTCAACCTAAAATTTCACCCTAAACATTTAGTTAGAAATAATAGAACATGTGTACATGTGTGTGTCTGTGCCTTGTTTTTGTATCTTTGTGGGGCCCAAATGACCCCAGAAGGATAAGAATATCAGATCATTTTGACCTTGTGGGGACATTTTGCTGATCTCCATAAGGAAAGTAGGTTTGTTGTAGATTTTAACAATAATAAAAAAATCTAATAAAAGAGCCAAAAAGTAGCCTATTAATTAGTGAAGTTAGGGTTAGGGTTAGGCATAACATTAATTACATGCATTAATAATTATTTCAATGGAAATGCCTCACAAGTATAGCAAGATGTGTGTGTGTGTGTGTGTGTGTGTCTGTTTTGTGTAAATCAAGCTTAAAATATCTGACTAAATTTGCTGTTCCCTTCCTGAACTTTCTGTGTTGCAATGTTGTACTCTCGTAACCTTCTCTGTGCTTCTATGACAGAGAGTTCTTCAGCAGGATGCCACAGCTCTGATACAGCTATCTATGAATAGGGCAATATTCTCAGAGAGTCTGCAGCACCGAATGCTAAACAGCAGCATGATAGAGGCCTTGCTTTAATATGTTGTGTGTAAAGAATGTGACTGTGTAACTGGTTGCCACAGAGAGAGAAGAGACAAGAGAGAGAGAGAGAGAGAGAGAGAGAGAAAATCCACAATTTAGATGTACTGAAAGAATGCTGAATGATTTAGTGTGCATAAAATATATAGATTCATTATTCATTATTCTCACAATTCTGACTTTTATTGTGCTATCACAGAATCCTTCAAGTTGCAAATGAGAACTCTAACCACAATTTATCATTATTATTATTATCTTAGAGTTTACAGTGTGTGGGCTTAATTTAAAGAAAGCAAAACTTTTGGTCCGATCAGCGCATACCATCATTAATTCTTTAACATTTGAAATGTTGTAAGGTGTACTGTAGAAGCAGTGTGAAGCAATTTAATCATAATATGCTATTTCTGTCCATATCATGTATCCTTGTACTGAAAACTCTCCCCTCTTTCTGTCTTTTTTCTTTCTTTCTTCCTCTGTCTGGCTCATACACACTCACACACTCTTCCAGTCTCAGCATATCTCTGTCATTCATTCTCACTCCCAAACACTCCTCCATAGGCTGCCTGTCCCTTATCAACATGAATGTATGCACTGTTCTCTCGTGTTTGTATATGTGTGAGAGAGCGGTTTGTGCACTCTGCTCACTCTAAAAGACAGAACAACAGAAGACCGGATGATGACCAAAAAAAATATAATACTTGTCATCATCACATGACAGGGCCCACACACATCCGGTGATGCTTTAGTAGTCCCTTCAAGCAGTCATCACAGTCATCAAATAACTGAGCTTTGATGTAGTGTGTGTGTGATGAGGAAGCAGATTTCAGCAAAAGCATGACAAAAATAAGGTGCAAATTTTTTTTGCAGTCAGCGAGTGTGCGTGAGGAGCGAGGCGATGAGGTGGAGGTGGAGCTCACAGATAGCAGCCGGAAATTGACGTTGCTGCGAGAAGAGCTGCAGCGGATGAACCCTCCTCGCTTCAGTAAAGTGGAGGACATGGCTGATCTCACCTGTCTTAATGAGGCCTCTGTCCTGCACAACCTGAGAGAACGCTATTACTCAGGACTGATCTATGTAAGCGTGTGTGTTTGTGTGAAGACACCTTGTTTTTTTAGACCTAATCTTGTGTGTAAAATTTATTCAGAGATAATTCTTAAAACGTATGTTGAACTGTTAGAATTATTGGCACCCTTCCTAAAAATGAGCAAAACATTTATATAGTACATGAAATGTATGCAGTGGGCAGCAGGGTGATGCAAAGTGTAGTACAGCTGCCTCACAGCTCCAAGCTCCCTGATTCCACCCTGATCTACCAGAAGCTTACTGAAGATGAATGAACATACACAATAAGTAATATTTTAAGCTTAGGGTTAGGGTGTCTGCCCCATGATCAGAAGGTCCTTGGTTAGATTTCTGAGACTGACAGGACTTGGCTGAAGTGCCCTTGAGCAAGGCACCTAACCCCTAATGGCTTCCTGGGCACTGTGGCTAGGGCTGCCCACTGCTCCGGGCATGTGTGTTCACTGCCCCCTAGTGTGTCTCACTGCACGGATGGGTTAAATAAGGAGGTTCAACTGTGTTTCCTTTTCCTTTAGCTCTGGCTGTTTCATGTGGATCCAAACTCACAATCTCTCAATGTTAGGGTTAACGCTTTTCAGCCATTCAGGAGCCCCCACTTTTAACTGACCTTTTATTATCTATTATGTGACTTGTGCAACATCCATCTGTCTGCAGCTTTCCCTGTAGTGATGGATATTAAATGTGTGCGCAAGCTCATATTTGGTCAAAGTCAACATGTTGTTGTATGGATGCTGAGAGCAATTTTAAAAAAAAGAAAAAATTGACAGCTTGTTTGTTTGAATGTCGTTTAAATATTATATTATTTAAAAAAGATATTCTGTTGGAAGAAAAGTAAATTTTTAATTGTTTGAGTGTAAAGTTTGCTCATTATGTTAAAGGATGCCAGAAATTATGGAGTTGATATTTGGTTGTGTTTGTGTCATCTGCTCAGCATGACCTTAACCCAAAAACTATTTACCCATCATTCAGATGTTTGCTCAGATCATTCACCACATTTACACTGCTTAAAACTTAAAACTGTGTTATTGGATACTACATGTAGCTAGTCTTTCTGGAGGATACTGATACATACATAACACACGTGCCAGAGTGTTTGTTCATGACGCCTTGTGTTACAGATTAGGTTTCACTTCACACACACACACACACACTGAGCTGGATAAATAATCTCTCTGTCTCTCTTTGTGTGTGTGTGTGTGTGTGTGTGTGTGTGTGTGTGTGTGTGTAGACATACTCAGGCCTCTTTTGTGTGGTCATAAACCCGTACAAGAATCTGCCCATCTACACAGAGTCCATTGTAGAGATGTATCGTGGGAAAAAACGTCACGAGATGCCACCACACATCTACGCCATATCAGAGGCAGCGTACAGGAGCATGTTGCAAGGTATCATGTGCAGCTCCACCCTGCTTTACTTGTGTCACACTAGCAGTGATTTATGAAAACTTTGATATTAATATCACCCCTGTGGGTTCACAGTCCGATCTTTATTTTACTAACGATCATGTCCTTATTATTGTTTTGTGCACACATGTTTTTTTTAACGCTTTAAAATGCGTTAAAAAGCTTTTGATCTACTTTAATGTGCAAAGTCAGGTCAATAGTAGGAGCTCTTTCCAAAGTTCTGCTTTTACATGTAAGAGCAAACAGCTTCGATTTCAAGAAACCATTTATGAATACAGTGCTGTGTGTATTTGTGTGTGAGTGTTATCACAGACTGTCCTCATAGTAAAATTTGTTCTCTCTCTGTGTTTTCCTTCCTCTTGTTTCACAGACAGAGAAGATCAGTCCATTCTTTGCACGTGAGTATTACAAACTACAGTTGTAGAGCAGATGTATTAAAGGTTATTAGAGCATTTATTATAGTCAGTATAAACTCTTCACATCAGGAGCATTCGTCTGCCTCTTCAAAATAGCAGGGACAGTATGAGATTTGATGACGAGGCATGCTTGAAGCTCTTTTGGCAGGCGTGTTTAGGTTTTTTTGTATATTTTACAGAAAGTTCTTCCCACGGCAGCTACCTTTATAGAAGCAGTCCATCCATACAATCTTTGGCTTGTGCTAATATTATAAAGCAATCCAGTTCCTCCTGCTGCTTGTGCGCTGCTAATTTTGCTCCACTGTTTGTGTTTTTTGGTGTTGTACGTGTCAATGAGAGTGTCTAAAGACAGTTTCCATGAAGACCATTTATCTCTTGCCACTGTTTATTTTTTAGTCTTTAGCTCTGCTGTGTTTTTATTGCAATCTTTATTAGGCTTAGTCTGCATGTGTTTATTTGAATGTTTCTGTGGTCATTTTATGTGCATGTGTGTGTTCCAGAGGGGAGTCTGGAGCAGGGAAGACAGAGAATACTAAGAAGGTGATTCAGTACCTGGCACATGTGGCATCATCTCACAAAAGTGGCACTCTTGGCCGCAGTAAGGACAGCGGTGTGCAGGTGAGTACAGAGTGATGATATGGGAAATAGTCAGTGATTCTTGCTGGCACTTTCACTTTTACGTGTAAACACACAAACAGCCCATGTATCTCCAAGGTCTTTTAATATTTACCCTTTCCTCGTGCTTCTTTAACACATGCCTTTTCTTTACTTTTCTCATGACAATTCTTGCTCTTTTCTTATCCTCTCATCTCTCAACTCTTCTTCCCCATGCTTAAGATGGATGGAACACGTTCTTTGGGTCGTGGCAGTAGTACAGTAATCAGGGTAAGTGGGTCATGATCTTAGGATTAACACTGTGATTCATATCACACGCTACTTTTTATCCAGTGTGCATGGAATCAGAGTTACACTACTTCCTGTGTGTCAGACTCAAGGCCAGATGTGCGTAACCAGGCCAATTTTCCAAACATTATAAAAGACACGTTTAACCACAAGAAAAATAAAGTTCATTTTCATACTTTTAAAACAGTCAACAACCAAATGGCATATGAGACACGTTTATGCCTTCCACACTGGCACCAGAGTTTTTAGTTAATACGAACTTTTAGAACATTTATGAACACAGTATCTTCATTGCTTATGTTTTGATTCTTTGCTCCTATAGTTTCTGCCGCTTGCCTGCAACTTTTAGGCTGCAGTTTGCACTCGTGTTTCTAATTTGAGTGCAAACTGTACTTTTTAACTATGTAATATTAAACAATAAAATGTATGAGCCTACTAAATTAATTATGATCCTACTTGGGCTAAATAAATTAAATTAAATACATAGTGAAATGCTATGTTTTTATCTGGCATTTTGTGTAATCCTCTGCAACAGTAAAATGGGGGGGGGGCACATTGGGGGGTGGATGTGGAACTGTTTACCAGAATTAAATTCAGGATTTAATTATTGTCATTATAAAGACTCCAAATCCAAATGAGAAAAAGTAAAAAGGCTATTTCAATAAAATATTCATGTAAATCCAATGAATTGAGGCAGTAACCTGTATTCAGCTCATAGGCGTTGAGTTTGACACCTGAAAACTAGATGTTAGACCCACTGGATCAGAAGTACAGCTGTGTGCATTTTTTTGTGGTTTTCTAATATCTAATCTACAGTGTATAAACAACATTGTCCTAATAACCACATTGTGTACTGTTTAAATGTGGGTTTATTTGGTGTTTTTATGTTCCTGTAAACAAGTCTTTGTGTTTGCAGTTATTATTTTAATGTATTTTCTGTCATGTTTTCCTCCTGTGTTTCTCCTGCACTCCTTCCCTTCCATTATTGCTGTGCTCTAACAGAGTGTGCAGTATGTGAGTATGGCCTGACTCTGAGTTTGGAGATGGCAATGATTTGACTGTGTGCTGCTGCATTGCTGTTCTCCTGTAGGGGGCGCTGTAGCCTTAGCAGAGCTTAGCAGGGACCGTAGTGGTGTCCAGCCTCAGTCAGATTTATTTTTTCACCTGTCTGCCACAGAAATTGTATGCCTAAGTGTTGCCTTTTTTATTAACAACATCTACAAACAAATGATCAACGACTGAGGTTGTCCACCTTTATCCTAGGCACCTTAATGGTAGTTGCTGTTATTTGTAATTTATAATAGCTGACTATATATAGATAGTAAAATGTGTGTAGTGCTTAGTAATGGCTGTCTGCTCCCTGTTGCTTGTTTTCTGTTTATAGTGGACCTTATAGTTGCTGGAGCTTTGCAGTGTTACACACACTCTTGGAACACATGCAGGGTGTTTAAGGTTATTGACTCACTACTCTCTGTATTCTGTAGGGGGAGCTAGAGAGACAGCTACTGCAGGCCAACCCTATCCTAGAAGCCTTTGGCAACGCCAAGACTGTCAAAAATGACAATTCTTCCAGATTTGTAAGACTCCATCCGTTCTGCAGACATGTTTACAAACATGAGATCTTATAGCTGTGTCTAATTAATACTGTGTTTTTGCATCTATTATTGTTTTCCTGTCATTTCAGGGTAAATTTATCCGTATTAATTTTGATGTGGCTGGCTACATAGTTGGTGCCAACATTGAGACCTGTATCCTTTGATTATTGTAATGAATGAACATCAGTCTGTTTATTAAGTTTATTCACTATGCTTCAATTTGTTCTTGATCTATTGTGTCTCTTCAACACTCAATTTCTCCTGATCATTTGCGTTGTATGTCCTTGCACAAAGTCTGAGTGCCCTTGACCAGTGTTTGCGTGTCAGACCTTTTGGAGAAGTCTCGAGCTATCCGGCAGGCCAAAGATGAGAGAACCTTCCACATTTTCTACCAGCTGCTCTCTGGAGCCTCTGAGGCCATGCGAGGTAAGAACACACATACATGCGGTCAGCTTTTTCAGTGCGGCTAGATTTTATTAAAGGGTTTTTTAACTATGTGCTTCTGTACTGTCTGTAGCTGAGCTGCTCCTGGCCAGTGCAGATCAATATCGCTTCCTGTGCGGAGGTTCAGTTCCTGTGCCTGGTCAGAGTGACTCTGAGAACTTCACTCAGACCATGGACTCCATGAACATCATGGGTTTCACACAAGAGGAGTGCACATGTAAGCAAGAGAAATAAAGCCTTTTCCCAGAACCCCTTTGAATATAAAATAGAAATATTGCTTCCAAAACTACTACTACTTGCAAACTTGTGTTCCAGTTCATTGTACAAAAGCATGTCTGCAAAGAAAATTTATGAAATCAAATATTTAAAAAGCAGGTAAATTATTCAGAATAAAGCTGGCTCTCTATAAATCTAAATGTAATAAAAAAATATTTTATAGCACAGAGCTGTTTAATTATCTATTCTGATTGGTCAAATGGACAGCAGGGATCAGGTTTATTATAATGGCTTGCTCAAATTCATTTTTCAGTAGTAATGATTTAAAATAATGATTACTGTTAGGGACACTGCACACAAATGTATGAAAGAATGTGTGTGTTGTTTTTTTGTGAGAAAAAATAAAAATTCTCCCAAATAAGTGCTTTGTAACAGGCAGAAGTAAAGCTGTTCCATTTAATTTTCCAACAAAGGAGCACTTTAATTTTAACTTCAGAACAGAGCACTTTAATCTTATTAATAGTGTCTTATTATCTTCAAAGGAGAGTAAAAAGGGAGACCCGGGTGAGGGAATATCTTTTTATAGCTGCGGTAACACAAATGATAACAGGATCGAACTTGTGCCGACTTTCCACAACGTTAAATGAAACTATAAATGGGTAAAATGTTCAATGTGTAATTTTTTAAAGATAAATAGTATATATTAGCATTGATAAATTGTACAAAAATAATAAAACATATAGGGATATGGAGTTGTTGGAAATTTAGGGTGGTAACAATAGCTCAACTAGGCATAGCCATCCTGTCATGGGTAAATTTCCTATAATAACATAAACCTAAATATTTGCTTCCATTTGATTCCTATGTGTGCCTCCCAGCCATGCTGAAGGTGATCTCTGCCGTGCTGCAGTTCGGGAACATCACCTTTCAGAAGGAGAAGAATTCAGACCAGGCATCGATGCCAGACGATACAGCGGCACAGAAACTGTGCCACCTGCTAGGCATCAGTGTGCTGGAGTTCAGTCGAGCGATCCTCACTCCCCGCATCAAAGTGAGCCGCGAGTATGTGCAGAAAGCACAGACCAAGGAGCAGGTGTGTGAGTGTAATAGTGTCTTGGTGGTTGGGATGGTCTGCTGTCTTCATTCGGATTTTATATTTAATATATATTTTTTGGGTGTGTTTAGGCAGACTTTGCGGTTGAGGCTCTGGCGAAGGCCACCTACGAGCGCCTGTTCCGCTGGCTTGTACACCGCATCAACCGAGCTCTGGACCGCAGACAGAGACAAGGAGCCTCCTTCATCGGCATCCTGGACATCGCTGGATTTGAGATCTTTCAGGTAAAACTGATGATGCAGTGAAGACGCCACACACCGAATTAGATGATACACATACACATCTATTTCTGTATGGAAAGTTCTTCTGTACACTTGTCCTTTCTCCTTTTTCTTATGGTCTCTCGTATTTTGTCCAGCTGAACTCCTTTGAGCAATTGTGCATAAACTACACCAATGAAAAGCTGCAGCAGCTGTTTAACCACACCATGTTTGTGCTGGAGCAAGAGGAGTACCAGCGTGAAGGCATTGAGTGGAACTTCATCGACTTCGGGCTTGACTTGCAGCCCTGCATCGACCTTATTGAGAGACCGGTCAGTGTGTGTTTGTGTGTGTCTGTGAGAGAGAGAGAGAGAAAGAGAGAGAGAGAGATTTGCAACATAACTAAGTATAATAATATTTATATACCTCAATTGATTGATCAATCAATTCAGTTACACATTCTTTATGATTACACATTTCTTTTCAAATGACTGCTGACTGATAATATTCCCTAAAGTACCATGGTGCTGTTGAATTCTTGAATCTGATTGGTCAGATGATGTTGATTAATTGTCTGTAACAGCTACACCTCTGACAATAGTGCCAGCTATAATTCAAATCCCAAGTGTATATGCTCATTCCTGTTCTTTCCTGTTGTTCGTTTGTCTTCACAGGCCCATCCACCTGGCGTGTTAGCACTGTTAGATGAAGAATGTTGGTTTCCACGGGCAACCGATCGGTCATTTGTGGATAAACTGTCGGCTGAACAAGGCTCGCATCCCAAGTTCTTTAGGCCACGGCAGCTCCGTGAAGAGGCAGATTTCTCTATAATCCACTATGCTGGAAAGGTCTGATCTTATTCCTTCTCCAGCCACTTTTCCTCTGTCCTCAGCAGAGATGAGATTCAGGAACAGATTTAACTTTAGTTTCTGTCTGTCAGTTTATCTGTCTGTTTCTTTTTTTCCTTCCAGGTGAACTACAAGGCTGATGAGTGGTTAGTGAAGAACATGGATCCTCTGAATGATAATGTAGCATCTCTTCTACACCAGTCATCTGACCACTTCATATCAGAGCTCTGGAGAGAAGGTGAGGAGATGTGTGTTTGTGTAACACAGTGACAATGATGTGAGAATAAAACATACACTGGAATGATTTTCTCACTAATAACACTAATAAACTAATACTGCATTTGTTTTCTCACTCTTCTCTCTCTGTCATCTCATTCTCTTCTCTTTTCTTCTCTTCTCTTCTCTTCTCTCCTATCTTCTTCTCTTCTCTTCTCCCCTCTTCTCTTCTCTTCTCTTCTCTTCATCCCTATCTTCTTCTTCTCTTCTCTTCTCCCCTATCTTCTTCTTCTCTTCTCTTCTCTTCTCTTCTCTTCTGTCTTATTCCCTTCCTCAGATATTCAGACACTTCCTCGTGTCTATTTTTTTGACTCATATGCTTCCCTGCAGACCAATGGCACTGACAGCAGTAGGTTGATCCTCCTATTTGTCTGTGCCTACACCTTCTTACACATTTCACTTCTCTTGCACTGTGTGCAGTGTCTCCATTTAGGTGTGCGTCATCTCTCATCATTTTCCTTTTTAATTTTTTCACTTTTTCCTCTCTAACCCTTTTTTGTTTTCTCTGTGTGTGCCCATGATGTGTGTATGTATGTGTTTCGTACTCTGTACTGAACAGTTGTTCTAGACCCAGTCATAGTATAGAGTTTCTGTACAGTATACACACAGGTTCTGTATGGAGCTATCATTTCTGTGTGTGTGATTGCATCTAGGACATGCAGAACTACTGTACTACTCAAATTCTAAATTACTAATCAAAATTCCAGATAATTTTAATATACATTTAATATTTAATACACATTTTAATATACATTTACATTTAATATACAATCCCATTTCCAGGAAAGACATCTTCATGCAATAAAAAGTGAAATCTGTAACTTGTTAATGCACCTGAACCTTTATATAACAGACCAATGGACAAAGAAAAAAAGAATTCTGTTTTTTCAATGACGAACTAACAAATTACAGATTTCAGCTGTTACTGCATTTTAAGAAAGTATCCCAACTTTTCTGGAAATGGGGTTTGTATTAACTTAGTCATCTTAAAACCATTACAGTGGCTTAAGTTTAAGAAACATGTATTTATGTTAGACAGCCAAAAGTTAAAAGTTCTAACCAAATGTTACAATACAATGATTTGCTAGTTTAAAAATAAATCAATGTACTGTCTGGGTTTTTTTTATTTACTAATGTTTCTGCTACTGCTGGATGTGCATGCTCCTTACACTGACATACTGTAGACTTCTTTCAACTTTTTTGTTGCACTTATAAAATTCATGCCTGTAACTTTGGCTTATTTGTCTGTGGGTCATGCAGATATGTACCATTTTAAATACTATAAATAACAGCATAATATGAATATTTAAAAGTATGTTGGCATTTTTGCATTATAAAAAATTCTATCTCTAACTATTGCTCAGCAGTTTAATTTGCTGCTTTATTAAATATCAACATGTTGTTTGTCCTCTTAGTGGAGAGGATTGTGGGATTGGACCAAGTAGCATCTGGAGGTCTGGCAGAGAGCAGCGGGCCGGTGACGTTTGGAGCAGCTGGGCTAAAGACGAAGAAGGGAATGTTTCGGACTGTTGGACAACTCTACAAAGAGTCACTGACCAAACTGATGGCCACACTGCGCAACACCAACCCCAACTTCCTGCGCTGTATTATCCCCAACCATGAGAAGAGGGTAAGAGAGACATTTAAAAGAGTTAACTGATTAGGAATAATGAATAATTTATACAAACAGACTTTAACAAAGTATTTTTAAACATGTGAATTTTTAAACTTGAACAAATGCGTGTTGTTGATTCAATGTCCCTTTATGTCTCCATTCTTTTTTACTTTCAGCACAGCTTTTTTAATCCTTGAGTCAAAATGTGATTCATTTTTGCATAACAGCATGGCTGTAATTCAAATTACAGGTTTATATTAATGCGCTTGATCTGTTTTATTGTTGTTTCTATAGTAACTAAATTTTAGCAGCATTTAACATCACATAATGCACGAGTAATAATAAACATAGTGAAACAAAAAATGCTTTTATATAACAAGAAAAAACATAGAATTGTTTATATGGCAGACGCTTTCTGTAAGGAGATGTTTTTTTTACATTTATCTAAGCCATGGGAGAGTCTTCAGGACATAGGATCTTTGTTTCTTTGCATAGAAGCTGCTGAGGGAACAACAACAATTAAAAATAACAATTGACTAAGAGGAATAAAATGGTTGGGAAATGTTGTTATAATAATGTGGTAATAGTCGCATCCAGCTACATCACACCGCCCTGGATTTTCTTTTTTGCTGTAGCAGCTCACCCCATTGTGGTTTGTTCCTTATACACTATATTGCCAAAAGTATTCACTCACCCATCCAAATCATTGAATTCAGGTGTTCGAATCACTTCCATGGCCACAGGTGTATAAAATCAAGCACCTAGGCATGCAGACTGCTTCTGCAAACATTTGTGAAAGAATGGGACGCTCTCAGGAGCTCAGTGTATTCCAGCATGATAGGATTCCCCCTGTGCAACAAGTCCAATTGTGAAATTTCCTCACTACTATATATTGCACAGTCAACTGTCAGTGGTATTATAACAAAGTGGAAACGATTGGGAATGACAGCAACTCAGCCACAAAGTGGTAGGTCACGTAAAATGACAGGATGCTGAGGTACATAGTGCACAGAGGTCACCAACTTTCTGCAGAGTCAGTCACTACAGACCTCCAAACTTCATGTGGCCTTCAGATTAGCTCAAGAACAGTACGCAGAGAGCTTCATGGAATGGGTTTCCATGGTCAAGCAGCTGCACATCACCAAGCACAATGCAAAGTGTCGGATGCAGTGGTATAAAGAGATTTTGGACAATTTCATGCTCTCAAACTTTGTGGGAACAGTTTGGGGATGGCCCCTTCCTGTTGCAATATGACTGTACACTAGTGCACAAAGGTGCATAAAGACATGGATGAGTTAGTTTGGTGTGGAAGAACTTCACTGGCCTGTACAGAGTCCTGACCTCAACCCGATAGACACCTTTGGGATGAATTAGAGTATAGACTGAGAGCCAGTTAACTCTGCTTCTCTCTTTCCTTTTCAAGGCTGGGAAGCTAACTCCTCATCTGGTATTGGATCAGCTTAGATGTAATGGAGTGTTGGAGGGGATCAGAATCTGCAGACAAGGCTTCCCCAACCGAATCCCCTTCCAGGAGTTCAGACAAAGGTCTGTGTGTGTTTCTCTGCTTGAATGTGTAAGCACTAATTCAGTCAAGCCTTAGATTCTCATTAGATTCTGTCCTGCTCATGTTCTCTCTCTTTTCACAATGATTTGTAGTAAATGAGGGTAAATAAATTGGGCAAATTGTTTTACAGTATAATGCTCTAGGAAAAGCTTCTTTATTACATCCTCTGTTGTCTTTGTTGCTGTCTGGTAGATATGAGATTCTGACTCCCAATGCTATACCTCGTACCTTCATGGATGGAAAGCAGGCCTCTGAGCTTATGGTAAGTGATAATATTAATCAGTGTAGATCTGCTCAACAAGAAGCAATCATTGTCAGTGCAAGTTTGTTTTTGTTTCTCACATGAAACATGGTTGAGTGTTCACGTGGGTGAGTGTACTTTTCTTTTTGTGGGTAGAGTATACAGTATATGAGATATTTGACAAGGATTTTTTTTTGGTCCATCCTTAATTTCCTTGTGATCATAATACAGTTGTTGTGTGTGTGAGATTAATACAGGACGTGTTGTGTAACTGTGTTCAGATCAGGGCTCTGGAGCTGGATGGCAATTTGTTCCGGGTAGGACAAAGTAAAGTGTTTTTCCGAGCCGGTGTGCTGGCACATCTGGAGGAGGAACGAGATTTGAAAATCACTGACACCATCATCCGATTCCAAAGTGCTGCACGTGGATACCTTGCTAGAAGGTATGTCTGTAAAATTGTAGAACTCTTGGGAGTATTTCCAGTATGGTATCCTAACAATATTTATGAGTTTTACTTTGCATATTTTTATTTCGAATATTATGTTAAATGGTACATTTTTCTGTTAGAGCTTTCCAGAAGAAGCAACAGCAGCTAAGTGCACTGCGAGTGATGCAGAGAAACTGTGCTGCCTACCTGAAGCTGCGCAACTGGCAGTGGTGGAGACTCTTCACCAAGGTAATAAACAACACAGCTGCACCAGTCCAGAGTTTTGTGATCACTGCATCATGCTGCAATGGATCACATGTTTTTATCAAAAGGTCAGAAGGAAAATGGGATAACATTGCAGCATTTTAAAAAACGAATTATTCAAATCAAGTGCCTTATTTACTCCATTGTTAAGGAGTAGTTACTTAGACCTTACTTTGTATCTCTGTGCCCAGGTGAAGCCACTGCTGCAGGTAACTCGTCAGGATGAGGAAATTCAGGCTCGAGAGGCTCAGCTTCAGAAAGCCAAAGATAACCTGAGCAAAGTGGAGCATGACTATGCAGAACTGGAAAGGAAACACCAACAGGTACACCAAGCCATCACTGTCTATTTCACTTCTCTCTCTTCTCTCTCACTTGTCACAGTTGCTGCAGTGAACCCAAACTCTGAATCTTCTATAAACTAGGATTATTAACTAATTTGTGAGTGCCCAGTTAAATGAAATTTCTTGCTTACAAAAGGTCCAGATAAGCAACTAACATGACTTAAAGGTGACCAAAGTTATCTTTTAATGCCTAAACAATAATACAGGGTGTTTAAAAAAGATGGACCCAATTTGAAATCACAATGTCTCTGCAACCATGAATGTTGGATTGGTCACACAGGACCCCAGGACTTGGCACTACACTCTTGGCCCACAAGATCTCCAGACATTACACACTTTTCTTGTCTTGGAAATGTATCAAAGATTTTGTGTACTTGTAATATTTCCATCGTGAAATATACTGCTTTGAATCTTTTTTGAAACACTATGTAATTATTTAGGATATAAATAAGACAATTTGATTCATAATGGTGCTTCATGTTACCCTTCATGTTCTTTTGATTAGCACCACAGACTCTCACAAGATGAAAAACACTATTTTGAATTTGACAAAAGGTGAATAAATACATACTTCTTTGTCTATTCACTTATACCAAATACCAATATTCTGGTTTTGTTATTGACATGTATGTAATAAACCATGGCACCGGTTTTCTAATCAAACTCTGTGTCTAAAAGGCTGTGTCTGTAGCAAGGCCTTGCCTTCATTAACATAAGCATGCCATTAAATAAACTGCAACAGAGTGTGTGCATTTGAGTGTGTCTCATGTACCTTAGACTGTGTGTTGTTGGTATCTGAATAATCTGTTATGTGAGCATCTTCCATGTCTCTCACTACAAGCATTCGCTGTACATATGAGTATGTATGTCTTAGCCTACTGTGTATGAATAAAACTTGAGTACAGCTAGGTTTGTTATATGAGTATTGATTTTACTATGGTATTTTTCAAGTACTTATTTGTGTCAGCTGAAATACTTTGTGGATCCACATCCAGACCATAGTCTGCTGGTTGATGACTCATGATTTGTAGGTTTAATCACTGCTCAGACAGTTATATGACACTGTTACTGCTTTCTCTTTGCTGTATTCCATCTATCTGTCACCTGTCAGCTGCTGGAAGAGAAGTCGGTCCTCACAGACCAGCTTCAGGCAGAGGCGGAGTTATTTGCTGAGGCAGAGGAGATGCGAGCCCGACTGGCCAGCCGTAAGCAGGAGCTGGAGGAGATTCTGGGAGAACTTGAGGGCCGACTGGAGGAGGAGGAAGACAGGGGTACACAGCTAGCCAATGAGAAAAAGCGAATGCAGCAACATATACAGGTCAGCTGCTGTTTTGTGTATAGTGAGAAGGCTATGTTGTTCATTATATATTCCTAAATCATCTCTTTGTCCCTATCAGGATTTAGAAGAGCAGTTGGAGGAGGAGGAAGGGGCGAGGCAGCGGCTCCTGCTGGAGAAAGTTACTCTGGAAACCAGAGTGAAAAGTCTGGAGAATGAGACCATGGTTGCAGGAGAGCAGAGAGACAGACTGAGCAAGGTCTTAAAGAAAAAAAATTCACATGAGTTCACATTGCAGAAAAGGGAATAAATAAAGAAAATGTTCACATTTTGCTGTTTCTGACACTTTTAATAGAACCCTGATTCTCTCCAGTATAAAGCTCAAGCTGTGCAATTGTTGTGTATAGGATGAACTAAGTAATCAGCACATTTAGGATTTTGAGTCTCTGTCCAGGGTGGTTCTGAATAAAGGAGTGGTCAATCATTTTTAAATGAGGACTGTTTTGTGTTTGGGAACATTGTTGTCATATTGATCCAGCTGTCAAAATAATTGCAGAGAAAATTACTGTGGTCTTTATAATGCTCCAGGCTTTAAACTGGGGGAAAAACGTGCAAACGTTTTGGACCACAGATAAGATGGTGCTTTATTGATCCCAATGAGAAATTAGAAAAACAATGCATAACTCCATACAGACAGACAACTGAGGCTTGAACCTAAGACACTGAAGAAGCCATGCTACCCCTTACACCACCAAGCTGCAAACAATATATACATATCCTGTCATTCAGTACAGAGTTGTGCTTCATCTAAACTCTTTAAGACTAAAATGCCTTTCTGATCATCCTTGCACTAAAATTCACTTCTAGCGCATCTTTTTTAAATTAGGCTTGCTGTATTTATTGGCATGTTGTGATGCAGTGCCTTGGATAGTGATGGCTTTCCTTCTGATCACTCCTCCTCTACCTTGTTTATCTCTTCTTCTCTTATTAGGAGAAAAAGCAGTTGGAGGAAAGGCTGAATGAGGTGGCTGACCAGCTGACAGAGGAAGAGGAGAAAGTGAAGAGTCTCAACAAGCTCAAGAACAAGCAGGAAGCTGTTATTGCTGATCTGGAAGGTAACAGTCATTGCTTATTAACATCCTTTAACATAGTCCATGAATACAGCATCCTTATCAGTGATTTTGTTGTTTATTTTAAAACTCAGAGCGCCTAAAGCGGGAAGAGCAGGGTCGTCTGGAGCAGGACAAATGGAGGAGGCGCATGGAGGGTGAGGTAGCCGAGGCCCAAGAACAGCTCTCTGAAATGGGTCTGCTTGTTACAGAGCTGAGAGGCAGCCTGGCTAACAGAGAGAAAGAGATAACCACATTACAGACACGGTACGCACACACACGCACACACACATACAGTCACTCACAAAAGGGAGGTACCCCTCACATTTCTGCAAATATTTTATTATATCTTTTCATAGCACAACACTATAGACATGAAACTTGGATATAACTTAGAGTAGTCAGTGTAACTGGCAACATAAGTGAGTACACCTCACAGTGAACATGCCCAAATTGTGCCCAATTGTGTCATTGTCCCTCCCTGGTGTTATGTGACTCGATAGAGTTAAAAGGTTCCAGGTGTGAATGGGGAGCAGACTGTTAAAGTTGGTGCTTTGGGTACGATTCTCTCATACTGGCTACTGGACATTCAACATGGCACCTCATGGCAAAGAACTCTTTGAGGATGTGAGAAATAGGATTCAGCACAATAAAGTATTTGCAGAAATGTGAGGGGTGTGCTCACTTTTGTGAGTGACTGTATATACAAAGGCTGCTGGCCTCATCGTTTTCAAATAATTTTGTTTGTTTGTGGGTGCGTTAGGTTGGAGGAGGAGGGTGCTCGACGTGCAGAGGCACAGCGGGCTCTTAGGGAGGCCACATCTCAAGTATCTGAGCTGAAGGAAGAGGTAGAAAATGAACGAGGGATGAGAGAGAGGGCCGAGAAGCAGAGGAGGGATCTTGGCGAGGAGTTGGAGGCTCTGAGGACAGAACTGGAGGACACATTGGACACCACTGCTGCCCAGCAAGAGCTCAGGTGTGTGTGTGTTTGTGTGTGTGTGTGTGTGACACAGTGCCAGAGACTGTAACTTTACACAGTGTGGAATAATTGTAGAGAAGGTGTTGGGTTAGATTAAATGCAATTAGGTAAGGCAATCTTCTGTTTTTTAAAATGGGAATTTGCACTGGTAGATTTTAAACCTAACACATGTTACACATCAGCACAAGTGCTTTAATTTTTAACCATGAAAATAGCAGCCACATTAGCAAAAATATAGAAATAAAGCCAAATAATGTTTATAATATGGGTTATAATATGATTACTTGGTTTGTTTGTGTAGGTCTCGACGTGAGGCTGAGCTGGGGGAACTCCAGAGAATGGTTGAAGAAGACACACGGCGCCATGAAGCCCAGCTCTCAGAGATGCGAGTCAAACACAATACGGCCATCAACTCTCTGCAGGAGCAGCTGGACAACGCCAAGCGAGTGAGTGTGTGCTTCTGAGTTCTGTAAACCTATAAGTGCTGTCACAGTGATATTAAAGTAGTTTACTTTTATGCACATATGACTATGTGTGTGAGTTGTGCTGTAACTGCGTTGTGCGTCATCAGTCACGTCAGTCTCTGGAGAAGACGAAGGCCGTACTGGAGGAGGAGCGCGGGAACCTGACAGCTGAGCTAAAGACCCTGCAGGGGGGCAAGATGGAGAGCGAGAGAGCAAGGAAGAGAGCTGAGGGGCAGCTGCAAGAGCTCACAGCTCGCCTAGCCCAGGCCGAGAGAGAGCGGGAGGAGAGGGAGGACAGGCTCCACAAACTTCAGGTATAGAGAAGGAGTCAAGTGATGGAGACATGAGTGTCGTATTCAAATATTTTTCTCCTGTGTGTTGTTATGGATTAGTATCAATAACAGATTGTTTAGATTTCATAACAACACTTGGTTAGTACTAAACGTACTGCAGAACATATTATACTGTCTTATATTTGAAGCTTCTGAAGCTGTATGTCTGTTCATCTCTCCTGAAAAACTTTATTTTAGTTGGAGATAGAATCTTTGTCCAGCTCTCTGTCTGCATCTGACTCCAAATCCCATCGTCTGAGCAAAGAGGTCAGCAGTCTGGAGAGTCAACTACATGATGCACAGGTAAGTTATATGTGTTCACGTGCTCAAGCTGGTGCTGTCTGACTCTCACTCTAAATATGGACGGCGAGAGGACACTTGAACATGTTGAACATGTTTCTGATATTAGCCTGTATGTGAGCTCTTTTTGTTTAAATGCTCTCCCTGTCACAGAAACTATTATATAATTGCAACAGGCCTGCACTAAATAAGTGTGTGTGTGTGTGTGTGTGTGTGTGTTTGTTTGTGTGTGTGGGGGGGGGTGCTGCAGGAGCTACTGCAGGACGAGACGCGTCAGAAGCTGGCACTCGGATCCCGTGTGCGAGCTCTGGAGGACGAGAAAGCATCTCTGACGGAGAGGGTGGAGGAGGAGGAAGGGAAAACCAGAGAGCTCACGCGCCAGATCCAAACTTACACTCAACAGGTGCCTATTTACCCAAACATAAGCTTACACATTCTCATTACATTCTTCATTTGTGATTGCTTGCTTTATTGATGGTTTACAAGTTGTTTCATATACCTTCAATTTTTTTAATCTTTACACCTTGTGCTTAGCTTGCCGAGCTGAAGAGGCAGTCAGAAGAAGTGAATGCAGCAGTGGAAGCAGGAGAGGAGAGCAGGAGAAAACTACAGAGGGAGCTAGACGGTGCCATGCAACGAGAGAGAGCAAAAGAAGAGGAGAAGGAACGAGTGGAGCGCCAGAAGGAGCGCCTGAGAGAGGAAATAGAAGACATGACCATTGCCTTGCAAAGAGAGAGACAGAACTGCACTGCTCTGGAGAAGAGACAGAAGAAATTTGATCAGGTTAGAGCTGAATGGATTGATGGATGCACTGATGGATGGATAGACCTGTGATTAATGATAGCCCTAACGATCATACCCTGCTTTGCTGCATCTTTGACCTGTGACCTCTGTAGTGTCTAGCAGAGGAGAAGGCAGTGAGTGCACGACTGGCTGAAGAGCGAGACCGCGCTGAAGCTGAGAGCCGGGAGAAAGAGACTCGCTTCCTGGCTCTGTCTCGAGCTTTGCAGGAAGCGTCAGAGCAGCGCGATGAGCTTGAGAGAACCAATAAGCAGCTCCGCCTCGACATGGAGCAGCTTGTCAATGCCCAGGATGATGTGGGCAAGAACGTATGGCTTACACTCACAAGCAGTTTTATTAACAAAGACTCTGTTTGGTTAAATTGGCAGCCTCACTGTACAACTGAAAAAATCTGATCTTTCTGTGCACCAGGTGCATGAACTGGAGCGTTCTCGGAATGCTCTAGAGGTAGAGGCACAGTCACTGAGAGAGCAGACACAGGAGCTAGAAGAGGAGCTAGCTGAGGCAGAGAACTCGCGCCTCCGGCTAGAGGTCACACTACAGGCACTCCGAGCCCAGTTTGAGCGTGAGATCAGCAGCAAAGAAGAGAAAGGAGAGGAAAAGAGACGGGCCCTTAACAAACAGGTATCCTGCTGTAGAAGAGTTGCTGCTGTGATGCAGTACTGGCCAGAGACAAACATTCAAACAAACTTACAGTTATGGCTCAATCACATAAAGATGGGGAAATGTGTAGTTTAGGAGTACTTTTGGGTTATAGGATTTGCTTTGCTTGTAATTTTTGTATTATGGCTCATTTCTAGCTGTATCATAGCTCAAAGTACTGTACCTTACGTTCAGGTCTCCCAGCACTAGCTTTGGATATTCCAAGTTAATGACTAAGCACCTTTGTAAATTGCTCTGGATAAGAGCATCTGCTAAATCCCATAAATGGAAATGGAAATAAATATGGAAATGAAACTGAAAATAAGTCTGAACACAAATGTTGTCTTTATCCTCCTCCTGTCATCCTGATGCAGGGTTTGGATAAGAAGGCTGCTGAATACTGCCCTCCCACACACACGGGCATACATACACACACGCATTCACACAGGAAAGTTTGTTTTTGTTGCTGTTCCTGGTGCTGAACTTGAATCTCAGGAATGAAGACGCCCTTCTGGGTCAACAGTTTAACTTATGGGTTCATAAGATTAACAAACTGATTTTGTATTTTTGAAATGACATACTGTGACATGAAGGTGAATCTTGGACTCATTGGCTCTGTCTTTCTGTAGGTGCGTGAGTTAGAAACTCTGTTGGAAGAAGAGAAGAGTCAGAGAGCTCAAGCTCTGTCCATCAAGAAGCAGATGGAGGCAGAGCTGCAAGAGGCTGAGGCTCAAGTGGAGGCTGCCTCTCGTGGCAGAGAGGAGGCTCTCAGGCAGTTAAAGCGACTCCAGGTAATACAGAACTTTAAGTATTTGTTGCATTTGTAGCTTGACATTTGCAGTTAAATACAAATGCACCTCTAAGAGAAAGTGGCCTCAGATCACATTAAACAGAACAGTTTGCCGAATTGTTCTGATTGAGACTAGCATAGTTCTGTAAACAGGCTGTTTGTGGTCATGACGTGTTCTGTTTGTGTGCTTAGACTCAAATGAAGGAGGTCTTGCGGGAGTTGGATGAGACCAAAATAGCTCGAGATGAAGTTATCGTCCAATCAAAAGACAGCGAGAAGCGCCTGCAGACTCTCGAGGCGGAGTTGCTGCAGCTGACAGAGGTACATTATACATTATACTGTGTATAAATATGAGCTTGAGCCATATGAATGAAGGTAAAAGGCACTTAATCATCAACATGTGGTGTGCACCATGTTTCTCAGGAGCTTTCCGTGTCTGAGAGGTTGAGAAGACAGGCTCAGCAGGAACGAGACGAGCTGTCTGAAGAGATTCTCAACACCGCCAGTGGAAAGTAAGTACCCTGATCTGGTGGTGTAAAAGTTGATGTTAGTTTCCATTTATATGTAATATCTAATTTCCTTGCTTATTCACAGGACGGCTCTGTGTGATGAAAAGAGACGTCTTGAGATGAGGATCAGCCAGCTGGAGGAAGACTTGGAGGAGGAGCAGAGCAATGCTGAGCTCATGGCTGAGAGGCACAGAAAGACCACACTGCAGGTACCCTCAACTAAAATCCTAATTTTGTTGCTGATAGGCATACCAAATTTAAGCTATTATAAATTCTAATAAACAGTAGTATTGGTCATAAGAAATTAAACATGGATAGCAATAACTTTTTCTGATTTGACAATTTCATTCACAATCATTCTGCCACTGCTTGCTGTCTAATTCTGTCTTTTTTAAAGTTAATAAGATGTAAAAATAATAAACTAATAATAGTAATAAACATAGACTGTTATTTTGCAAAGCCCTCCATCCTAAAACAAACTTAATTTGTAATCCTGATTAACACAACCTCATTTTGCCTCATAATGCAAAAATGTAAATGTTAAAATGTTTTCAAACCCATAATAATGGCCAGGTAAAATCTCTAGTATGGAAAATGATAAGACTGTACTGTCATGAAACACATCAGTGCTAGTGTTAATATTGACAAAATTGTGTTGAAAATGACTCAACACCCCATGTAGGGTTTAAAACATGGCCAGATACCTAGAACCATTTGGTATATATCCATGTCCATGAAATTTATAGAAAAAAAAAGAATATTAACGCCCTCTAATCTGGGAGCCTGTGAATCTGTGCCCACTTTCAAATACAGTATATACTGATTGAGATGCTATTTTTGCTCCTCCACCCCCAAATCCTCACTATCATCCTCTCTTCCCCAGCTACTTGCCTAATATGGGTGGAGGTTTAGGCTTGGGTTGGGGTGAACATACACTTTAAAAATCAAACACAAAAATTACATTTACATTACATTACATAGCATTTAGCTGACGCTTTTATCCAAAGCGACTTACAAGAGTAATTGAAGCACA
>JAOVVG010000047.1:21658580-21669013 GCA_028566375.1 Leptodoras nelsoni | reverse complement strand
TAGGTTGGTTAAAGACCAGGCGCACCGCTGCGTTCTGGACCATCTGAAGTGGCTTCACAACACAGGCCGGGAGGCCCTTTAGCAACGCATTGCAGTTTTAGATGTTCTTCTAATACAAATCTCTCTGTGTTTCCTCATCTGTGTTGCTCTGTATCAGGTGGAGACTCTGACAGTGCAGCTAACGGGCGAGAGGGCGCTGGTGCAGAAGAGTGAAGGGGCACGAGAGAGTCTGGAGAGGCAGAATAAGGAGTTGAAGACCAGGCTGACGGAGATGGAAGGAGCTGTGCGGGGCAAACACCGCCTCAGTGTTGCTGCACTGGAGTCGAAAATTGAAAACATGGAGGAACAGCTGGAACAGGAAAGACAGTGTGTATCATATGCCTCATGTAGAAGATGAGCAAATTTACTTGATAAAGCGATAACCCATTGTAGTTTATTTGAAACCATTGAAAATTTGCTTTCAGGTGATTCACAAATTATTCAGATGATTCACAAATTATTTTTAGCTTATTTATAGTAATTTTCATCTCGTATTCATCTGCCTTCAAACGCTGAAGATGCTGTTAAATGTGCTATAAGAGAGGCAATTTACACTCATAACAGAGTGTAAAGAGGGATCAGTACAGAGGGATATGTTGTGCAGAAGTGTGATCCTGTATAGGACACTGAGATGCTGTATTGAGGTTTTTTTTTTTCTGTCAGGGAGCGTGCAGTGGCCAACAAGCTGGTGAGGAAAACGGAGAAGAAGCTAAAGGAAGTGTTTATGCAGGTAGAGGACGAGAGGAGGCACGCAGACCAATACAGAGAGCAGGTACGCTCCCAGAGTTCACTTTTAACTCTTGTATAATGTACAGTGTGTTTTTACATGGTTAAGAAGCTCATACAAGTACCGTGTTTATCAGTTCCCATCAGTGGGACCAGACTCATTTGTCATTCTCTAAACTGCATCTTTTTTTTCAAATTAGTTAGAAACTTTGGTGAAGACCTGAAATGTAATGGTTTCCATGAATATAGATTTTTAGATATCTATCTTTAGATAGATAGATAGATAGATAGATAGATAGATAGATAGATAGATAGATCTTCACAGAGGGAACTTTTTTTATAGACAGATCTATCTAGATTTATTACATAATGTGGTGATCTGGTATAGATCACTTTATTACATAATGTGGTAATCTGGAATAGATCACTTTATTACGTAATATGGTAATCTGGAATAGATCACTTTATTACATAATGTGGTAATCTGGAATAGATCACTTTATTACATAATGTAGTAATCTGGTATAGATAACTTTTACATAATGTGGTAATCTGGTATAGATCACCTTATTAAATAATGTGGTAATCTGGTATAGATCACTTTATTACGTAATGTGGTAATCTAGTATAGATCGCTTTATTATGTAATGTGGTAAATACAAAAAAAGTAGCCTTTTATTTCAGTTTGTGTTGTCTCTGGGTGCAGCTGGACAAGTCAATGGGACGTCTGCGGCAGCTGAAGAGGCAGCTAGAGGAGGTGGAGGAGGAAAATTCACGCACAAATGCCCAACGCAGAAAACTGCAGCGAGAGCTCGAGGAAATGGGAGACAGCATGCAGAGCATGACACGAGAACTCAACACCCTGCGCTCACAAATCAGGTAACACCAGCGGAGCAGCTCTGTCCTGCAGGGAGAGATGTGAATGTGAACATGCACAGATGTGATGTGTGTCAGTACTGCATTAAAACATAATGTTGTTTTTTTTTGTGTGTGTGTTCCTTAATTTCTGCATGTGCATGATATACACTTTCGTTCATATCTAACATATTTGCATATTGTATGTGTGTGTCCTTTTGTGTGCGTGTGTGCATTTCACTCCTACACCCACTCAGCAGCACAGAACAACCCAAAGGCACCAAGTAGGTTTTTATTATGTGCGTTTGTGTGTGGGCATGTGCCTGTGTGCATTTTATCTTTTCCTTCCTACCTTTCCTTGAAAACTTCCTTTGCTCTCACCACTGGTGGTGTTTCATGCACACTGTAAATAAAGTCATTGCAGCTGGACAGTAATTAGTTGATCAGATCTTTTTTTTTTTTACTTTTTTGCACAAATGTGTAAAAGTTTACATAAAAGGGTATTTGGATGACTATTTGTATTTTTACTTTTTATATTGAGTGAGACCATGGCTCATTGCACTACTGGCATAACTGAGAGAAATCTGATTACTGAGTGACTCACACAGACTCAGAGTCAACCTTTACTGGACAGAGTGCTTGTACTCACATAGAAAACAATCACTGTAATTTCCTTCCTGGCTCCTTCTGATCTGTTTTTCTGTATAGATTATAGATTATATGAAATCGTAATCATTACACAGTCCATTTTGCATATAAAATTTCCCTCCTTGATCTCTCTCTTTCTCTCTCAGACGTGCTCCGCTCCCTTTGTCTGTACGTGGAGGTCGGAGAGCTCTGGTGGATGACCTCTCTCAGGAGAACTCTGACTCCGAAGAGCCTCCCGCCTCACCTACGCCCTCTAGTGGCCTTCCAGGAACACCTGTGCCGTCCGACAGTGCCCTGGGTCCACCTCCTCCATACAGCCTCACAGATGCCAGTGAGCAGAGGGAGGAATGATGGGCAGACAGGTGAACGATAGAAGGAATAGATGAGCAGACTCATCTATAAACTGACACAGGGCACACTGTATTGACTATACCTCTGCAGCCAAGGCGGGAGTTATTATATTAAAGATGCACGTGAGCGTTCACAGAGGAAATAATGCTAGTCCTACTGAAATCAGTCACATGCTGACATTGAATAAGTGGAAATCCAGCTTCTTGTCCCAACATTCTAAGAAAAAATAGCTTTAAAGTATATCAGAGATGCTACATATCAGTGCTATGAAGATCTTAATGTGGCAAAACGACTTCTTTTGCAGGTCTCAGATGAGATTAGTATGAAATGTGTGAGTTAAGATAGCTGCACAAACCTTATGTGCTTTTTCTGTCAACCATAAGCCATGTATTTAAGGGCAATCTACATGTTTATGATGGCAATCAAAAAAAAAAAACAGAGCTGTAATAAGAAAAACTCTCATTGGCTGTGCTTGCATGAATGATAAAACGGAAGTATTACTTTCAGGCTTTCTCTCTCTCACTTTAGCTGAAATTTATTTTAGGAATTGGGAATTGAAATTTTTAACAAAACTCTTTGAGTTTGTCTTTGATATCAATTGGTATCAATTTCAAATTGTTATGATAGAGAAATGACCTTTTTCTAATCAAATGTGGTTTGATAAGGACGATTTTATTCATATAAGTCGGACGTTTTCATATGAACAAGAAAGTGAAAGAGAGAAAAAGGATTTACTGTGAAATAGCTACAAATATGAGCCAGGCATGCTAGCTTTGACATTTTTGGTATAAACACAAGAACAGAAAGATGATCATGGAAGCTTACAATCCAGAACCAGAATTATGTAGGACAAAAATGAAACATTTGAAGACAGTAAATAAGATCACATTTATGAATTCACATTAATGGATATTGTACAAGGAACACTGTAAGATTCATTTAAAGAACTGTTTTCCAGAAGAACATGAAGTAACGTTAGATTATCATCATAAGTATTAATCAGCACTTCTGGGTTGTTCCATCCTGTTACTGAGTATCTTAAACATTGACCTTGCTTTTTTTTAGATGGTCAGTTCTGAAGTGAGTTCATGTGTTATGTAGACTGTGAGCAGTTTAAATGAGATTCTTTGAAGTACTTCTTATATCACCTCACTCCCAGTGTCAGTCTGCTACCTGTAATATCTGTCTGTCTATCTATTCTCATTACCCGAGTTATTTATTCATGTTTTGCTTGTGTACGTTATGTTGCTTATACTTTGCAGTGTAACATTAAATGCCGACAGAGATCCTGAGGGAGAACACTGTGTATAATTATGTGCATTCTGAAACAAATACACTAAATCTACAGTGGTAGCAAAGAAATGGTCATCCTGTGCATTATGCTATTTAAAAAGTATATATCTTTGGGTTTGTTAGTGCAAAATTTCTTTTCATAGCAAGGTGTGTAAAACATTTCTGGACGAATGCTTTATGTTTTACCAAATTGATGGCAAATGGGTGAAGTAATCAGATAGATAGATAAATAAAACATACATGTAGTTAAAAATGAAACACACAGGCAGTTTCAACACCCAGGACCTAATTATTTCCCAGTATTCCATCCTAATTTATTGCCTACAGCAAGGTTGACGTATTGCGCTTTAGATCACATTTTTTGTAGCTGTTTGGTGGTTTTAAAGAGGGTTTTTTAGTCAGAGATCTTGATGTGAGAAAAGACAGTACTTACGTGGCAGAGCCTTATAAATAGTTTTTCCTGATTATTTCTCTGTGCTTTAATGTCACAGTACAGTTCGTACTTTTAACAATGAAGTGCATTAAAAAAAAACACACCGAAGACTCTCTGCTGAAAGTCTTTTTTAAGAGGTCTGTTGGGCAAACATGAGACCTTTTACTCTATTAGTGTAACATCTATTATATTCACCTCAAATAAAATGCTGCTCTTGTCATTTTTTTATTTCCCCAAGTTTCATTTGAGACACTTCTGACCTTTTCTTTGCTTGTGCGGATGTCAGCTAATCAGAATCAAATTGTTATGAAACTCTTACGGTTTTACAGGCATTAGTTGTTAAATGTGCTTTAATCACGTTCATAACTTATTTGTTCACAAAAAAAAATAAAAAAGGTTTTAGGTTTAGGACCAAACAATCCACTGGAATCTTGTACCTTTAATTTATTAGACATATATTGTGAAATTTAAGATGTAGTAAGGTAGGCTTCTTTGCCTGCCTGCTCTGTGTTGTTCGCTAAAGCTGTTTCTTTGTGCAATAACAGTAATTTAGATGCACTGGTGCTGTAATAGCTGGTGAACTACAGGTACAACATGTTTACCGGCACACATATTGTTCAGGACCCACACTGGCAGTCGTGTTTCGCTGACACTGTTCATGATATATATTCTCATCAGTATTACAGGAGAACATTTTGACTAATAAACCTCATAATAAATGTTGTCATAACTTAGCCATGTCTTTTTGTCCCAATTGATTTCTGTTCACTTCTGTTCATCATTATAAACTAAAAGACATGCTTTTAGACATGCTTTTGGTTTTGCCTGTTTTAATTAGAAATGAAATTACATGCTTGAAAAGTACACTTAAATGATTCTCTTGGCACTAACATGTAAGCAGACCTTAATATTTACTTTACATGTAACAGTGAGGCTACATGCAGAATTTTCCTGTATTTGGTAATTAAATTAAATTAAAAACAATAAATTGACCCTTCAAAAACTCTAGTCAAATTTTGTAAAACACACATTAATATATATTTTAGATTTGTGTATTTGTATAAGAAAAAAGTCACACTCTAGACTGCTGAATTACTAAAAAGCATCTAATAGGGAATAAAGGGAAAGCAAAATATCATTTAGATTTCTCCATGGCAGTGTTGGTACTGTCTCAAACATCTATGATTTGTGCCTTTGTGGAACTTTTGAACTATTTATTTGCTTTTGTTGTTTTTTTTTGTTTTGTTTTGTTTAACTTGGCTATATGAATAAAATCTGACTGGGGTGAATTTTGAAATACTTTGTGTCATTGGTTTTGACATGCAGATCATTTTAAATTTGTGGACCCACAAATGGCCACATATTCATTACATCTTAAGTTCTGGGTCTACCGTTTAAAAATGGAAACTCGAAACACACTGCAATATGAAAATTGATGTGAATAAATTAGGTTAGTCTCTTTTTCTAACACACTATAGGATGTTTGAACAATATTAGAAATATCAGAATATCAGCAAAGTGCCTGGATATGAATCTGCTTATAGAACATTTAGTATAACCCCAATCTCAAGCTGGGACTGTGCCATGGCTAAACATTTGTTTGTTAATGGAAATCCGTATGTCCAAGAGACGTACAAGACAACTTTATTAGTAACACCTGCTGATTCATCTAATTATCCTATCAGCCAAGCTTGTGGTACAGTTGCACAAAATGATGCAGATACAGGTCAAGAGCTTTGGTTCAAGTTCAAATCAAACATCAGAAGGGGGAAAGATGTGTAAATGCCAGGAAATCAACCATTTATGAAATTCTCTGCCTGTCCATTTGGCATCAATAACCATGTCATTGTCAGAGTCACTGAGATCATATTTTTCCCCCAGTTTCTGCTGTTTAAAGCTCCTCACCTGTGTCTGTATGGTTTTATGCATTGCCCTACTGCTGAATGATTGGCTAATTGGATAATTACATGAACGAGCAGGAGTCCTGGGTAGTTCAATGAGTATATATTTGATAATGATGATATATGAATGTTATTGCAGTACCAACTGCCTTCAGTTCACAAAGGTTCCCGGCTTTAATTGCTCAGCATCTTGGTCCTGCAGGTTTCCATGTCCTTGATGCTTTATTTAGATTTTCTTATTTAAAACATCTTACATTTAGCAAATTTCTGCATTACCACGATACAGAGACAAGAACGTGTCACTGAAATGAATGCAAACCAGGTTATACTTGTTATTATTCTTCATAAAATAATAGGTAATGCCCAATTACCAGAAACATAACAGTCAAAAAAAGTGGTATAAAAAGTATCATTATTAAATACTTGCATATATCAAAAATCCGGTACAAAATAAATTACAGATTGTTTACAGAGTTAAAACCTAAAAATTACAGATTGTTGACCAACTAACATCAGTGCTCAAGTCTCCATTTGGTTTGTGTGGTTTTCTGTTTAAATGTTTAAAGCATCATGTAGCACTCCTTTCTTTTTGCTTTAATTAGTGGTGTCCAATCTTATATAAATAGACAAGTGACTGGGTCTGTTGTTTAAAAAATGGAAATTCGAAACATCCTGCAATATGAAAATTGATTTGAATAAATTAGGTGATTAGTCTCTTTTAATACACTATAGGATGTTTGAACAATATTAGAAATATCAGTACATCAGCAAAGTGCCTGAATATGAATCTGCTCACAGAATATTTATTATAACCCTAATCTCAAGATGTAACTGTGCCATGGCTAATCATATCCAAGAAGGGCTGGTGTGAGTGCAGGTTTTCCTTCTAACCAAGCAGAAACCACACACTACCGAAAGTCAAAATCCATTGATTAGATCCATTGATTCAACACGGGTGGAATGAGGTGTGGGTCCTGCTCGACTGGAAGGAAAACCTACACCCACACCAGCACGTGGATAAGATTGGACACCTCTGGATTACATAAACTGAAATCATAACCTAAAAGCACATCTTAAACAACTTCTCAAAACGAAGCAACAACATTTATGATACAAAATAACAATGTGTTTATTTTGTTCATTATAGAGCCGAAGGTTTGTGGACATCCAACCATCTAGACCAAGGTTGTCCAATCTTATCCACAAAAGGGCCAGTGTGGGTGCAGATTTTCCTTCCAGTCCAGCAGGGGCCACACCTCATTCCACCTGTTTGTAATCAGTGGATCTCATCAGTGGCTCTTGACTTTCAATAGTGTGGTTGGACCCTGCACTCACACTGGCCCTTTGTGGATAAGGTTTTACACCCCTGATCTAAACTGTTACCACAATGTTGAATTGTACATATTTGTCTAGGCTTTGCCACGGGTGGCCTGGCTCTGACCTCTACCACACTGAGCATCTTTGGGATGAATTGGAATGCCTACTGCACCCCAGGACTCCTCAACTGACATTAATGCCCTCCAAATTGATGTCTAGCAAATCCCAACAGCCACACCTCAAAATCGAGTGGAAAGCATTCTCAGATGAGCAAAGGCTTGAGGGCTCACTGTATGGTTTGATGTGGATGAACATAACATAAATCATATGCAAAGGCAGACCAGATCTTAACCCAATTGAACACCTATGGGAGACTGTGGACCAACATATTAGACAGTGCTCTCCACCAACATCATCAACACACCAATTACGGACATATCCTTTGGTATGAAAAAAAACGTGTTCAGTTGTGTGCAGTAAAGCTCCAGAGACTTGTTGAATCACTGCTATGGTGAAGAACACTGAAGATGTTCTAGTGACTCATGGAAGCCCAACATATTACAAAAACACTTCATGTCAGTTTTTTCTTTAATTTGAAACCTGTCTGTATATACATATTTTTGTGCAAAATATACAGCATTTACAATAGTAGAACTTAATTAAAGCAGACCTCTGAGTTTGTATGATTTTTACAGTGCTTTTAGCATTTAAATTATCTTCCTTAGTCTGTTGCTACTTGTTAGCAAAGTTTGAGTTCTCATACATCCTTCAACAGTAGTTATGGCCATATGATCTGACCATACTGTTAGACTCCACCTCTGTTGCTATGTTGCTGAATAGCCAGTCATCATTCAGTGGTGGAGTTGAAACTAGATGAGGGTGTGGATTTTGATGAGGCGCAGGAAAATATTGAGCCACACCCTCAAAGCTCGGAATAATCTGATTGCCTCCATCATTTGAAAAGGAACACAAGTCTGCTATGTGCGTGCTATCGGCTTGTAGTGGAATGTCAAAGCCATAGCAGTGCGCTGTTGAAGAGGAGAGAGGATTGAAAAGGTCCAAGTTTGGATGTAGAGTAGATCCTGATTCGATCATTTTCTTTTCTTCATCTGCAAGCATATAATAAGGATCTTTTACCTCTTTTGGTGCATGATTGTTGTAACTGAGATGATGCTCCCAGTTTTTAGGTTGGGTCTGATCTAACAGGTCATGTTTAAGTTCTTGCAAAACATGACTTGAAACGTTACCCTTCTCAGAGACGGTCCATGTACCTCCAGTTGAGTACTGACCCTCCTTGTTTACTGCTGTGCTTATTTCAGGCTGATTTATGTAGCAGTCCACTGTTGCTCTAGTTTGTCTTGCTTGATTATGGTGGCCACTGAATCCACAGTGTGCCAAGCTGTAAGTATTGTTACTTCTCAGTTCGTCTTCTACATTCATCTGCTGCAATCCTCCACAAATATCTCCATCACCACAGGTTGCTTGCTTATCCATGGCAAAGTCGGTACCTGACGTGTTAACGAATGCGAGGCTATCTTGAAAACAGCTCAGGTCCTTTTCATTGTGGACGTCCCAAACTGCAGCCATGTCCATTTGGTCAATTTGTTGTAAATACTCTGCTGAGTCTAGAAGATCAAGATTCTCGATTAAATCCATCTGTAAGATCTCTGCAGAGTGCTGAATTTGGGAAGTGTGGTCATTGTCTGGTTGTATTTGCACCTCAAAATCACATGAATTCAAAGATAAAGGAGACACTGGTGAAGTGGGTGTTAGATCAAACAATGTCAGCCAAAAATGTGGTTGTTGTTCTCCATCAGGTGAATTAGCGAACTGTACATGTGAATTCTCTGTTATTCTTTCAACACTTTCAGGCAAGGTAAATACACTGTCTTCTAGAATGATGTTGGAAATTGGTGGAGATTGAAAGTCACTCAATTCAGCAGAGGCACACAGAATTTGTTCCCTTTCACCAGTTAAGTCAGCGATGTCTTGCAGTGACGTCTCACTACTATGTTCTAACTGCTCCCCATTCGCCCTTATGCGGCTGACTTTTCCATTGTTCGGGTAATTCAGAGATTTGTTCTCCAATGAGCTTTCTGTACGGTCACAAGTCACAAGACTGTCTAAATCAATTTCCTCATCCAAGTGTTTTGCGTCAGCTTCAATGAAGACAGCAGTGGCTGCAGGGAAACAGGGATTACAAGATTACAGCATAAACCAGAGCCAACATACAGGAACTACTCCTGACCATCAGAACTGCTGCCAGATCTACTGTAACTATAGAAATATCAGACCTTTTACCTTTTTCCTGGATTTTCTCTGATTCATGCTTGTGAGTCGACTTTATTTCTGATTGTCTTTGTGACTCTGTATCCACGGAAAAAAGAGCTGATGCCAGTTGATGATTGGCAGCCTCTATTTCTGCAAATTTCCTATAACAATCAAAACAATCAAATGTTGGGAAAGAAAACAGGAATAAAAAAAAAACTGTCTCTCTTTTCTCTGTTTTTCTGAAATACCTCTGGATCATGTTGTGTAGAAACCTGCGGTGGTTGACCTGCCGTTTGGATGGCTTGTTTTTCCGTGGCTTTTGCAAAGTTCGCATCATGTAGCCAGCTGCTGATGTCATAAATGTAACAAGGTCGCGACCCCATGGCATTCCTCGTTCCAGCCCCGGTTCAAAGGATATGGTGCTGGATGGACGCATTTCTTAGAGCAGAGGAGAACAGGCTTAACGTGAATTTTTTCTGTTGTTGCACCTTTAATTCTTTTAATTCCATTATCTCAAACAGCTATACAGGGGTTAGACAATGAAACTAAAACACCTGTCATTTTAGTGTGGGAGGTTTCATGGCTAAATTGGACCAGCC
>JAOVVG010000047.1:21622590-21636588 GCA_028566375.1 Leptodoras nelsoni | reverse complement strand
CATGTTACGGTTATTGGCACTCCTACATTACGTACTATATGTAACCTCCTTTTGCCAGCAAAACAGCACTGAGCTTCTTCTGTAATTCCTGATAAGATAAAAAAAAATACAGTGAAGAATATGAGAGCACTCCTCAATACAATATCTCACCAGATCCTCCAGGGTCCTAGGTCATCTCTCTCTTCTATTCAGCTCACCCCACAGGCTGTGAATAGGGTTACGTTCATGTCAAAAGCTTGATTCAGTGATCATATATCTATTTTTGTGTGCATTTTGATTTGTTTTGGATTATGGTCCTACTGGAACAATGACCAAGTTTTAGAATAGTGGTAGAAGCAGTTATATTTTCATTCACAGAGACAGTTATTGTTAAGAAGAAGCAGGTATACACTGCTATATACGGTATGTATGGTATATTAGAACAATAAATTAAGCACTGATCCTAATGTAAGTGTTACTTATAAGCACATTATTAGCTATGAGTTAATATTTAAAATGTGACCCACCATACTTAACAGTTACATTCTTTTCTGTATAAGCAGTCTTTTCCTTTTATAAGAAACCCACTCTGAGTGTTTGTTGTGGCGCTGACTATAATATGCAACATTTAATGATTTAATTCATTTGAGTTTGAACTGCTTTTAGAAATACTCATTTAAAATAAAGTCTTTTTGAATATTCACTCTACATATCATTTACCTAATTTTTAAACTGTTCCTATGAATGAACTTCTATGAATTATGCCAACATAACATAACATATATAAAAGGTATATAGTTACAAGGGTGAGGAATGTACGCATGAATTATTTTATGTGTAAACATGTAACATATGAATCTTTTTACAGAATGCTGTATGGTCATGTATATTATTATGAATGATTTGAAATGTATTCAGTGACAGCACAAGCTTTGCTGTTTAATGTGCAATAAAGCAGAAATAAATGATTAGGCATGTCTCTGCCTAGGTAAAATAAGCTTGATCTATTTTAGTGTAGCATGGAAACATACGAGAGCAGTTCATTACAATATTGTCATTGTGTATGCAGAACCCTGTGGAAAACTATTCTGCATATGCACTAGCAGTAAAAATGATCTTCTTCTTTCAGGTCCACTCACAATGATGGGAGAAACAGCAAGAATAACAAACAAGTAAAAGAGAGACTTGAGAGGGGGGGTTGAGTCATCCAGAGCATCAATACTCTCATCAAAACAACCACTACCCCCATATGCCACATTTCTCCATCGCTGTCTGTTTCACTCACACCCTTCAACAATGTGCCTGGTCTTCCAGGAAGTGCTGCTGAGACGAACATGCTGACTGCATATCTGATAACTGCAGTCAATCAGGCCTCTGGTGGAAGACAAAATGGGTCAGTATTCCACTGGACTGTAAATTAAACACTGCTGCTGCAGAGAATTGTAGAAGTTAAATTTAACAAAATACCTAAAGCCTATGAGGCACTTATACAGTATGTCGATGAAATCACTTTAAAAAACAACAGCAACAGAATTTTATTGTAGTGAGATGTTGATGCTGCGTTGCTTAGTAACTTAGTAGCCCTTACACTTAGTAATTTACTTATTAGCCCTAACACACACTAATTTACATTTCTGACTTAGTAGCCCCATGTGACAAAATATATCGAAAGTAATTCTTTTGTGACTTTTTTGTTTGCCACCAACTTGATTTTTCCACTTCTTTCATGACATACTTTCAGAATTGAAAACTGAGAAGATCTGGGAGAATCCGTGGGTAAGTAGAATTGCCTTTGTTTGCCTCTCTCTCTGTCTCTCTCTCTCTCTCTGTCTCTCTCTATTTGCTACTTTCCATTGTGCGTCACACAGACCACATTTGAACAAATTATGTCTTGAAGTCATGTGACATAGGAAGAGGAATTACCTCGAATGAAGCACACACACCCCACCCACAAAATAATATACATATTCACCCCCAGACCAGCAAATCAGTCAGAGATTCAGTCAGAGAGCTTACAAGCAAGTAGTGGAACATTAGCGGCAATTATCAAAGAAGAAAAGTCACAGCCTGAGGAGGGAAATGGCACAAGCCTATATGAAAGTGCATGTTCTGCTTCTTTTAGCAATAGCTGTCTCATGTAAGTCTCTTCTTCACTGTTTTAATAATGTACTTTTTCCTTTTTCAGGGCATCAAATGGATTTTATTAGTGTGATAGTGAAGGATTGCAAAGTGTCCTAGTGTTTCTGTGAAGACCTTCTCACTGAGTCAGTTTATTAAAAGGATGGATGTTCTAGCAGGGATCTGCAGCAGTGGGATTGCTGTTGTTAATCAGTGTCTGTGTATCCTCCAGGTAGCAACTGTGGGAGAGACTCTGAGGTGTTTGTGGCCAGTGGCTCAGTGGCAGTGTTGCCTTGTGTCATGTCATCCTCAACTAAACAATCCTCTGCGGTCACCTGGAAAAGAATTGTTGAAGAGTAAGTATCGTCCATTCTTGTATCCTATAATCCTGTATTCCTGTAATCTACTCTACATGCAATGCAATCACAAAATAGTTTACTGAAGGTAGCCTGGCATCCATGTGCTAGATCATGTACATGAACAAGTTATGTGAACATAAAAACTCCTTCCTGTTTTACTCCTTCAGGAAAGAGAGGACGGTGTGGCGCAGGGACAAGAGTGGGCTCGAGTTTCGGTCAGTGGGACAGGGAACACACGCTTACTGTCCCTATCCAAACTTTGGAAATGCAGATTATAGTCTTCATATCGAAGAGACGAGGGAGGAGGACGCGGGAACGTATCTTTGTGAGGTGGACGGACAGATCATCAAGAGTGTCACACTCCATGTCATCAAAGGTAATGAACAGCGAATGTTTAAGTTCACATCAATAATGCTCTTGCCCGTCATTCCGTAATTATGATATAAGGGTGTCTCAGTTTTATGAGTTTTATGATAGAGTCATGAAAATATTATGTACAAATTACAAGCTGTTTTTCTGTCTGTTTTTCATCATTGTAATATATTTAAAAAAATAATTCAGTAATTCTGAGCTCACTTCACAATAGCAGGGTTTTTACTCACAAACACCTCACAGTGTTCTGCTTCCCTGCAGTGTCCTATACTCCAGCTGAGGTATTTGAGGGTGATCAGCTGACGCTCAGCTGTACTGTCACTCCACAGCCAAAGATAACAAGAAGGAGGAGGTGGGAACTGAATGGTAAAACAATTACCATCCAGAGTGGGATACAGACATATACAGTCAATAAAGTGTCTCAGAAGGATGCAGGAACTTGGAGTTGCCTGATTGGTAACAGACAAACAGAAGGAAATGCATCCACAAAGCTGCAAGTCAAAGGTGCATATTTCTTTTTCACATCTGTCATTCTTATGTATAATACTTAGTATATCTTTCTCATACTGCATATGATTCTTAATAGTTTCACTGAAGTTGCTGAATAAATCACAGTGAATTATTGAATAGTGTGCTTTAAAATAAATTACCTGTTTATAATAGGGTTAATAAGCTTATTTTGTAAGGGTTTTTTTTAAGCATTTGATCTGATTGTCTTTCTTAGGAATCCTGGTCCCTAGAGATAACTCGAAGGTAGTATATGCAGAACTGGGCTCCTCTGTCACCCTCCCTTGTATCTTCTCCAATAAATACGTCCTAAACAGCTCTTTCTGGAAGAGAGAGTCCAAAATGTCTAAACTGCCTCTGGAGCTTCCTTCGTTTTTCAACATTTCTTCCAATCCCGGAGTTTCTCCAAGCTCCTCAGAGCAGGTGGACAGATCAGCATACATTGTGAGTGTGCAGGGTGGAGATGAAGGCACCTACAGGTGTTCAGGCCAGGTGAAAAGAGACGATGGCAAGCGTGGGACAGTGGAGAGAAATATTCAGCTGGTTACTGCTCAAGGTGAGTGTTGAACACCAGTACTTTTTTCATTGAAGCGGCTTTAGAGAGAATATAATAAAACCAGGCTTAAGAATGTATATATGACCAAGACTGTGTAACTGTGTCTCTGCAGTTCTGAGCTCATACAGAAATGGTAAAATGACCCTGACCTGTCACATTAGCAACACCAACCAAGTCACCAGCTATGAGTGGATCCATGTGGAATATGGCATGAATGATACTCAAACATTCACCTCTGTCCAAAATATATCAAAAGTGCTGAGCGTCCCAAAAGAGAAGCACCTGGGAGAATGGGTGTGCCGTTTTTATAACCAGCAGCAGCTTCTGGGAAATGTAACTTACCACCTGCAAATGATGAGTGAGTACTGCTTCAACAAGTCAGGTTTAGTTCTGTAGAATGAGGCAAGCCATTGAACATGTATTCTAATAAGAAGCATGCAGGTTTGCTGAGCTCAAAATGCATGAATAATTAGGTTTTATGTATCAGTAGAGTGACTGAATCCATGTCATGTATGTGTTCATGTGCAGGTGGTTTGGAGGGAGAGCAAAAATCTACAAGTGGAAACCGAGTACCCATTATCATAGGACTGTGCTTTCTGGTCTTGCTGTTGGTGCTTATTGTGCTTCAACTGTACAAAAACCATCGTAGGGTAAGTTCAAGGAAAAATGTAATAATGCAGTTTGATTGTACCCATTAAGGCACTGTATAGTTGATACTTAATATGATGTTTAAAGTGGGGATAGATAGTACAATGGCTCTACAATGACACTCTTTTCATTTTGTGTGTGCAGAGAAAAATGATCATGCAGTATCCAGCTATGGAGACAATTGTCCATCTCGCTGCTAATGAGCGAGAATTTAGAGAACGGGGCAAAGCGAGAGAGAAAATCCAGAAGGGAGCTTGTGGTGAAGATCTGAACTCAGAGTTTGTGTAAATCTTTTGACTGTTTGTCAAGACACTTCTAACTTTGTGCTGTGTGTGTGTGTGAGAGCGAGAGACTGAGACTTGCAAGCAACTGTAGCAAAAATTTTCTTACAAAATTCTTTGTCGTATTATAATACTAATACTATAACTACACATTTTAATGCTGATCTTAATGTATGATACTGTATAAATATATCAATAAAGTAAATGTATTGTTATGAATCTGTCATTTTTTATACACACACACACACACATATATATATATATATATACATACACATTTATACAGTACATATATACTTACAGTCCATACGTATACATTTTATATATATATATTTTATTTTTTTCTATTATGAACATTACATAATGACTCATATACAATATATATATATATATATTTTTTTTGTTTGTTTGTTTGTTTTTGTTTTTTTAACAGTACATGCTGTATACATTTTATTTTTTTTTATTTTAAAATGTTTTCTCCAAAAGAAGACTCCACTGCACAAAAACATATTAGTAATACATTTCTATTTCAAGCATTAAGATAATCTGTGACTTATCCGCTGATGTTTCTGTCTGTTCTATTTACACTATATGACTCCAGACTCATGACACTATACATTTTTACATATTAACATAATGTTACATCATATAACATTCTATAACCAAGTGCAAATATTTCTATAACACTTGATCACTGGATTTATCTGCAAAATATTTTAAATGAGGTGGTATATCAGTAAAACAGTTTTCAAACCCGATTTTAAGAAAGAAGAAAGAAAGTGGTGCCTAATATCTGACAGTTATAACACATTTTTAGAAGAATGGATAAAGACTGGCCAAGCAATCTAACAGAGTTAGATTAGACAGAGATAGACAGAACAGAGATAGACAGAACAGAGATAGACAGAACAAAACTGGGTGGAGGAAAATGAGTGGGTGGGGCAAAAGAAGTTGGAGACTGTTAAAGACAAAAAAAGGTGGGTAAGTTATAAGAAATTGACATCACAGTGAAAAGAAGAAACTGGCTATTTTTTTTCCACTGAAATTTCTTACATTTGCCAGAAGTAGTTACATCATTTTCTTTAGAATCCATCTTCAGTGCACAGACTATGACAAGACTATGTGTAACTGTACACTTTTTGCTGCTGTACACAGCACAATATTACAGCATATTACATGTGCCTATGGGAAAGCAATAGAATCCTGTATGAGTGCACTGTTAAGTGTATAACAACAGCACTGAAAGTGTAAGAGAGGGCTCATTGCCTGGAAATTCAATATTAAATTAAAACTGCACTATGTCACTTATTCTTTAATAATTAATAACATACTCTCCTTGAACCTGAACAACTGTTAAATCTGATGACATGCATAAATTTGACATGAAATGTGATCTGAAAAGTCTTAACACAATTAAACTAAGTCATATGGGCTGGAAAATGTTACAAAAGCCATTTCTAAAAAGGTTCAGCTTCCATTAAACCACTGTGGGGCAGATTATATGCAAATGGAGGAAATTCAGCACCACTATTAATCTGCAAAGGAGTGGACATCCAGCAAAAATCACTCTAAGTGTGTAGTGAAAAATATTATAGGAAAAAACCCAGGGCAAGAGTCAAGGACCTCTTGCAATGATAATCATGAGTCTACCACCTGGTGAACAAGAACAGTGTGCATGGCATGCAAGGAGAAAGCCACTACTCTTTAAAAAGAACAATGCGGATGTGGATAAGCCAGAAGCATACTGGAAGTATGTTCTTTGGACAGATTAATACAAAATAAAACAGTCTGGTTTAAATAAAAAGTGTTATGTTTGGAATAAAACATACAAGAACGATACAAGAACTTCATTCCAATCATGAAGCACGGTTTATGGGTTAGGGTTATTATTGATGGTCTTGTGAATTATAGATTGTACCAGAAAATTCTACAGGATAATGTAAGGGAGTCTGTCAGTGAAATGAAGCTTAGACAGTGACCTTAATCACCAAGCAATCCTACAAAGAAATGGTTAAAGCAGGAGAAATGTAAGTCCAGACCTTAAACCGATAGAAATGCTGTGGAAGAATGTAAAAAGTGGTGTTCTTGCAAGGAAGACCACCAACACTGACACTGACTTGAAGCAGTTTCTGAAGACAAATGAGTCAAAACTGACCTGATTGATCACCAGTTACTAGAAAGATTTGGTTGCAGTTACTGCTGCTCAAGGGTGTCACACCAGTCTAAAAGCAAAGGTTCACATACTTTTTCCAACATTTTATGTTGGATAATTTTGCATCATATATACATGTAAAAACTATAATGTTTTACATCATTGATTTAATTGGGGTCTCTTTATCTAGCTTTAGGACTTAGATCACATTTTAGGGCAAATTTATGCAGAAACACAGAAAATTCCCAAGGGTTCACAAGCTTTCCATAGGTACTATAACCTTACACATAAAAGGAGAAAGTATATACAGAGGCTTCTACAGTGGGCTTTACTACAGTCTGCCCTCGAGGTAGCTGCACCTGACTACACACTGTGGTGCAGATCACAGATTCCAGCTTGCAGCAGATTCTTCAAGCCCAGTGAACTCCAGAACATCCTCGTCATCAAAGCACCAGCCTGGCCAGTCCACGTTTACACCCAGAGGAGTGATAGGTCTAATGGGAAACGGTGGGAATAACAGATTTTTTTAATGTTTTTCTCAATCAGTATAATTTACATCTTAAATGTAATACTATGCTAAAAAGTTAGAGACAGTGATAGGGTCAGTTAGTACTTTCTGTAATGATGCAGTACATATTTAAGCAGGCCGGTATTAAAGTTGCTAAATTAAACGTTATAAATAAAATATTTATGGATTTCATACCATTTTTACTGCTGAAGACCACTGTATAATTTATGAACATTAAGGTAACTTTTGCATAGCACTGTACCCTATATGCTGTTTAAACACATGCTTGTGAATGAAGTGCAGAGTTCATTCAGCTGACTAAAGCTATTAATGTGTAGGAAGAACAGCACAGTAAGATCAAGATGCAGGCATTAAACGCAGAATGAAACTACTGTCTACTTTTTGCATACTAAAATCTAGGGTTTTACAGTCATTTCTTTCTCATGGAACAAACAGCATCCAGCAAACAGAGAGTTTCATATTTTAGTAATAATTCCATTGGGTGAATTTGAATTTGGTTAAATATTGACTGGAAAAGTAAACAAGTTAGCAAAGCGATAAAGGCAACAACCAAAAGAGAAAAAAGCGCTACAAGTAATAACCAAGAGAAACAAATCCATATGAAATCAGACTTAATATTACACTGTCAAGTAAGTCTAACTCTTTTCACTAACGTAGCTAAAAAACAATAAAATTATAAAAAAAAAATGCACCTGATATTCTTGTCATTGTTGCTGCTGTCCACGCTGGTCTCCGTCCCTGTATAAGAGTCATACCATCTTGGTCTGAACAGCTCTCGCTCCTCTGCTGCAGCCTCTTTCTGTCCTTCACTGGGTGAGGGTGATGGAGTAGTGCTGACAGTGTTAGAAATCTCCTCCGAATGCCTCCCCCCTCTTTTTGCTATTCCACGCTCCCTCTCCCGCTCCTTGGCCCTATTCAGAAGACCCTGAAGAGGGGAGGACTGAAGCTCAGGCAATGATCCACTCCTCTGGGTTTTCAATATTTTTTGAGAGTTCTGATTATGTGTTTTTTTTGTCAGGTCAGACTCTGACTCTGATAACCTCTCAGAAGGAACATTCCAGAAAGCCCCTCGGTTCTGCTTTACAGAGGCCATCTTAAGCACCAGGTGGTCCTGGGTTTTGGAGGATGTATTGGAGGGTCTGCGATTGTTATGGCTCTGATCATAATCTGAGACTGAATTCCTGTTGGGAAACAACGTTGATGATTCCATGTCAGCTGACATTCTCCTGGAGCCCTGGAGTGGGGCAGATGGCTGAGAATTCATTGGACGTTTCCTTCGTAACCTTGGTGAATTTAATTTTCTTGTGAATGTCCCTGATTCTGAGAGAGACTCATTTTCATCAGTCGATTGGCGGGACCAAGAATCCTGCTGCAAATCTGGTTTGTGTGACTGCTGCTGTGTGACACTGATTGCAGACTCAACAGGTGCAAATTTACTTGGCAATAAAAACTGGCCAGATGATGCCTGTCTTAGTGCACTGTTTTCCCGTAATCCACCAACTGACAAATGATTGGACTTGTTGCTCTTTAATGAGCCTTCTTGTGCAACAGCATTGGAATTTTTCTGCGACTGCAGTTTGTGATTCCACGTTACCCTTCTTTCAATTTGTGGACCATTTAAAATATCACTGTTTTCACAATGTCCATTTTTATCTCTCTCTCTCTCTTCAGTTTCTTGTGTCATGTCATGTTCATTATTAAATTCATTGTCTTTGTTTTGCTTTTGTTTGCTCAGAAAATTTGCATGTACATGCTGGTTATGCACATTTTGCCTGTCATTCTCTAACTGTATAGCTGTAAACCTGAGAGAAGCAACAGGACTTTCATCCTCTGACTTATCCTTTGTGACCTTGATGTTCGGTATACTGGCATCTGGTTCCTTTAGAATCTGATCACTGGACTCCGCAGGTATGATTGTCTCCATTGTTCTTAAAGACTGCAAGGATTCCTGCAAGTAAAATAATGATTGTAGTTATGAAGCCTTTATGACGAGGATGGCATCAAATATCACAATAGCTGGAAATCAGAAGCATTTTATTAGGTGATTGGATTGAATCAAACTAGGTTTCATCTTGTCATTTGTATCATGTCTGCATGAAATAATGGGATTTATAAGGTATTATAAGGTATGCAGCCAGATTCCCACACATTGAGGCTTTGTGGTCTGTGCAATCTAGTTTAGAGCCATACCTGGGCTTGGTGGATAGTAGAAATCCATGCTGAACAACTCTCTGGGCTGGGAGTAGAAACACTATACACGCTGACAGGACAGCCTAGATCACTCACTTCCACCAAGACAAAAGAGTCTGAGAGACAGAGACAAAAAGAGTAGCATGCAGACCCTTTCACATTCATATGCAGAACTAAACAGGGCTGTTGGTATCGCCCAGTTGTCAATAATATAATAAAATTGACATCAGCTAAGTTGCAGCTTATATATGTATACTACTACTACTACTACAGTGCTTAAGGTTTTCCATATATGATAAAACTACAAATGTTGACAATAAAGGCCAATTATATTTTAAAACTTTAACTACACAGTAAGTCTGATATGCACAGATTAGTTATTAAGATTTTTAATTAGTGAATTAATTAGTTAAAATAATTTATGCAACCTGGTAAAAGTACGATCATTACAAATGTTTATTTGTACTTATTTGATTATTATTTAAGTTTGTTTCGTCAACAAGCTTACATTATACACCCAGCAGCCATATTAATAAAAACACGTGTACACCAGCTCATTTGTACATGACACATGGCAGACCTTGAGGCACGTGGGCTACAACAGCAGACAATGACATTAGGTTTCACTCCTGTCAGCTAAGAACAGGCTACAGTGCATCTGAGGCTACAGTGGGCACAAGTTCACTTAAGCTGGACACAGAAAAGGTGATGGTCTTTTTCCAATAATGAGCTGATCATACTCTTTTGTTGTTTAATGTTGTTTAATATTAACTGAAACTGATTTTATGCAGTGTACTGCTGCAATATAATTGACTGATAATTGCACTAATATGCAGCCCGTCAATGAATGATGTGAATTTGTATTATAAAATAATTTATAAAAAAGCACCAATTTTGTAGTAACATTTAGTAGCCAATGGCACTATATAAAGAGACAATCAAATTCCTGTGAGATCATGGCTATAACCAAAATCAGAAACAGATGTTTCATAGTTTTAATGAAAGCACTAATAATTCCATTACTGCTGGTTGCATTAGAGCTCAATGCCAGTGTACAGTGACTCATGACATGTAAAATGGCAGTTTAGATTATTGTTTTCACTTTGATTCAAATAAAACAGAAGATGACTTTCAATTCATTAGATCCAAAGATATGCAGAAATAAAATCTATGCTCATTTTTCTTCTGATGTGTAACATTTGCATCTCTCTATGCTGGAATTTACCTAAAGGTTTAGAATAAATTTCCTGCTCAATTATGTGAGCCTACGCACATGCAAATAGGGAGGAAAAATACAACCAATTTCTAATGATTCTTAACTGAATCTGTGTAATACGTGTCAGATTACAGTTAATAAAGTGGGTGTCAATAAATATAAAATAGAATAAATTTAAAATGCTACTGTCTGTCTATTAAAAAGTGCAAAGCAGATTTTTATTAAATCCTGCCCTCAAGCTCTGATAAACAGTAAAAGGCCCTGTCAAGGTAGGTGCAGAAATCACTTAGCCCACAGAACATGTAATTTATTTTACATTTACTCAGTCAACTTTAATAGTGCCAAGTCTACCTGTTAGAAGCCATGGGTTTGCTTTGTTGTTTTTTTATTATTATTTTAAAAAAAGTCTATAATGCATTTAAGCATGTGTGTGCAGCTCACACTGGATCTTCTGACTTCATAGAACCTGATGTTCAGGCTTAATAGTGGTGTCAGAGCGAGTTAAGTAAACCAGTTGATTAAAGTAGATCTCTGTAATGGCTAAATATGCCAAAAATCTTATTTATATACGTAATTAAGGTTAGTTAAGGTCTTGTTCTTTGTTTAATAAAGCCAAAATTAGACACTCATTAATGGTTTATTCGCTATGAATATGAATGTGTATGAGTATACTTATGTGGGAATATACTTAAGTGCTTGCACTGGTTAATAATTAGGGTTCTGTTTTGTGAAAATGACAAATGAAAGCATGATTAGTTGGGATTATTTGTTACATGCCCTTGTTATTGCAAATTATTGAACATGACCTAATGATATAAATTCACAACTTATTGGTGCATAATTGGCAGCATGTTATACCTGTAGGTTCTAAGTGGTGTTAAGTGATTTCTGCAGAATTCTGAAGAAAGTAATGATACAATACTAAATTTTACATTCATTGCATATTACTTTTTTTTTAGCTAATCCAATTATTATTTAGCTAATGCTCTATAGTGGTATTTTTTATCAGAGAATTGTTATTTCACAATTGTCATTTCAGCTTCACAGGACTACATTGCTACCAATATGACATGAAAAGTCTAATTAATAGTGAATAAACAAGTAATTAACACACTTAATTAATGTCTATGATGTGCTCTTTAAATAAAGTGTTATATAATAATTATTTATGTCTGGCTCTGATATTAAGGCTTGAGAGTTGGATTAGGGCTAAAAACTTTGGACTGGGGTCTGAGCAGTAATATGAGCAGTAATAAAACTCACAGCCGTCCTTGAGTTCTGCACAATGAATTCTCTCCAGGGACAGTGGGGGGCGCACCACTTTCTGCTTCTCTGATTTCTTCTGGGTTTTGGTCAGCAGGAGCACATCGGTAAACAGCAGCACTATAACTTCCAGCTAATGTCACAACACAAGAATATACTACTGCTTTATATGCGTGTAAACCTCACACTTCCATTAAATATGCTACAATTCCTATTCTTAAGGCAACGATTCAGCATTTGATTAAACCACAAAATCTGTAATGATCTAATGCAAAATATGATAAGCTTCAATTGTCAAGTCAACGTTTGATGTTCCGACTGAATCTGCTACTATAGGAAGGGTTTAACGGTTTACAAATATGAATATTTTTTTAAACACCAGTTAATTATTAGAAATTATAATCAATAATAATAAAATTATGATAGTTGCCTTCATTAGTTTCAGTTGTTGGCTTTTAACACCCTTCTCCTTTGTGTCTTAAGCAACTGCAAATTGCACATTTCATTACGTTTCTCACCTTACTGTCCTTCCTTCCTTTAACCTTCAGGGTCTCGACCATTATCAGCTTGCGTATCACCTTGGATCCCGTGCCCCGTATAGGACTAGTTAAATCGAAGTGACAGAACTCCTGCATGTGCTGAGACATACACAGAAACACAGTCAGTGAAACCTTTCAAGCAAACAATAAAGATGTCACTATTTATCCACTTACCTTGTCTATTTCTTCACTCATCCCCTGTAATTCATAGCCCTCTATCTTTTGGGACAGGGCAAAGAGGGCCAACTCATCATCCTTGAAAAGCAAGTAGTCATTGATGCTGTCCAGAAACTGACTGACACTGTTTATCTAAAGGAGGCAAAGAGAACATGCATATGCACACTGCCACTCAATTCCTTTTCTTTTAAACAATTTTTATACCATATTGAAGGATCAAATTTGATTTGTTAAATTGAAAGTGTTAAATAGTTTTCTATAAAAGCTCTAACAGTAGTGTCAGCTGTAATACATCTCCTGCTCCTACATCTCCTGTTGTTTTACTCTGAGGTTCTCCCGAGGTCAAATGATGCAAGTCAGGACTCCCGTACATCAATGCTGCTCCTGCAAGACGTCACTGAAATCCGGCGCTTCTTGAACAACTATTGTTTTTTATGTGTGTGTGTGTATGTGTGTGTGTTTTGTGTATGTGTGTTTCTGTACGTGTGTCTCTGTGTGCGTGTCTCTGTGTGCGTGTCTCTGTGTGCGTGTGTATGCATGTGTGTGTATGTACATATGTGTAGAGTATTTGTATAGATATGTGTATATATGTATATGTATATATATGTGTGTGTATGTTTGTGTATGTATATGTGTGTATATATGCATGCATACAAATTACTAGTTATTGTTTTTAATTTTTGGAATTAATTGATTCATTTAAATAATTCATCAGGCCACCCAAAGAGGATGGGTCCCTGCTGAGTCTGGGTCCTCTCAAGGTTTCTTCCTGTAATATTGAGGGAGTTTTTCCTGGCCACTGTCTTGCTCAGCAGGGGTTTGGTCTGTTACTCTAGGATTCTGTAAAGCTGCTTTGAGACAATGTACATTGCAAAAAGCGCTGTGTAAATAAATTTTAATTGAATTGAATTAATACAATTTAAGAGTCTGCTGCATGTTATTGTTTCTATAACAAGTCATTCACAGGGGTTTGAATAGAGGACACACTATTTTAGTCAGTCAGTCATTATCTGTACCGCTTATTCCCAGTTACGAGTCACGGGGGAGCCGGTGCCCAGCCAGCAACTCTGAGCGCAAGGGCAGGAACCAACCCTAGACAGGGCGCTAATCCA
>JAOVVG010000047.1:21545083-21567226 GCA_028566375.1 Leptodoras nelsoni | reverse complement strand
TTCTTTACTTAGTTGAGTCGTTCTTGCCATAATATGGATTAGAACATTACTCAAATAGGGCTATTCACTGTATACCAGTAAGTAAACACAAATGATGTTCTCAAACACATTAAGAGGGCAAGAAATTCAAGAAATGAATTCTTGACAAGGCACAGCTGTTAAATGAAAGCCATTCCTGGTGACTACCTCATAAAGCTGACTGAGAAAATGCCAAGATGCGCAAAGCTGTCAACTAAGCAAGAGGGGTTGAGATCAGGGCTCTGTGTGAGCCAGTCATGTTTTTCCACACCAAACTCACATAACTGTGCCTTTTGATTTGTGCACTGGGGTAAAGTCATGCAGGAACAGATAATGGCCTTCCCCAAACTCTTCCCACAAAGTCGGAGGCATACAATTGTCCAAAATGTCTTGGCATGCTGAAGCCTTAAGATTTCACTTCACTGGAACTAAGGGGCCTTGGCCAACCTTTGAAAAACAACCCCACAGCATTATCTCTCCTCCACCAAGTTTTACTTTTGGCATAATGGAGTCAGGCAAGTAATGTTCTCCTGGCATTTGCCAAACCCAGACTCATCCAGACTGCCAGATAGAGAAGCATGATTCATCACTCCACAGAACACGTTTCCACTGCTCCAGACTCCAGTGGCTATGTGCTTTACACCACTCCATCCAGTATTCACAGTATTCACTTCAACCTGCTTTCTGAAAATATGTTCTATCTGAACAGCATGATATGATATGTAGCATTTAACTAAGTGTGATTAAGTCATGCTGTATTCATTAACACATCAGCTCACTGTGTTGGAATTCATTCAAACCACAAACTTGCTTGAAAAGCTGTCCTGAGCAAACCTATTACAGTGAGGAAAATAAGTATTTGAACAACCTGTGAATTTGCAAGTTCTCCCACTTAGAAATCATGGAGGGGTTTTCATCTTAGGTGCATGTCCACTATGAGAGACATAATCTAAAAGAAAAATCTGGAAATCACAATGTATGATTTTTTAATCATTTATTTGTGTGTTACTGCTCCAAATAAGTATTTGAACACCTGTGAAAATCAATGTTAATATTTGGTACAGCAGCCTTTGTTTGCAATTACAGAGGTCAAACGTTTCCTGTAGTTTTACACCAGGTTTGCACACACTGCAGCAGGGATTGTGGCCCATTTCTCCACACAGATCCAAACACAGTGAGCTGATGTGTTAATGAATACAGTCCTCACTGTATATGTTTTTTTTCAATGCAAGGTGCTTTGCATACACACTGTACAGTTACACTGTAAATATCTGCACAAATCTAAGCACACATTTTCATAATCACCACAAATAATAATAATAATAATAAGCCTCCAGGAGGGGTTTTTAGACTACATTTAATAAGCACATTTGAAATATTGTCCAAAAAACAGGATTACAGGATTGAAAACATGAAGTAGAAGAGAGAAAGGATAATAATAAAGCACTAATTCTTGACAATAGAGATATTAGATGTTCTCACCTCCTGTAAATCTGTGACCTTCTGTTGCAGTTCCACTCTAAGGGTATATTCCTCCTCCCATCTTAAAAAAAAAAATATAAGAAACCATTGAACCTCAACAAGTCCAATATACACACAATACAACCCACAATATAAGTGTGCCAATAGGTGTCTGGATTAGAGCTGTGTCACTGATTGTGCAACAGTTTTAGACCAATAATGCCAACCATATAGACTGCAGTGTGTGCATATATGTTTGTGTGTGTGTAGACATATACCATAAATGATGACTTAAGAACTTACACACTAATAATGATTCATTACACTGACTGCACTGAAAGCATTCACAGTACTAGTGTGCAGTAGAGTAAAACAGAACCAGCCATGAGCTTTCTCTCCCTCTCTCTCTCACACACACACACACACACACACACACGCACATTCTCTTACATAAGGGCTCTTTGAAATGCAGCACACTGCAGTTTTCCCTCAGCTTATTAAGGCTTCCTCTGTGGACTGCAAGAATAGACTAACAGCAAACATTACAAGCAATTCAGAGGTGCCAACATACTATTACCGTGAGGCTGAAGGGAAGTGGGTGTGTGTGAAAGATAAGATGCAAAGGAGAGAGAGAAAAAGAGAACAGACGACGAACATGTGCACTTTGGCAGTGCCACTCTGTGAACTGCAATGCAGATGCAGTGTGAAGCACTGAGACACAGTCTAAAGGACAGGAATGAGAGACGGTAGGTGAAAAACAGACTGATCTGAGTAGTGTAAATGAATAAACCTGTAATGACTTTGCAAGACGTAGGCACATTGAGCTGTTAGGCTAAAACAGAACTGCAGGGACATACATGGGAGCATAAATGTCCTAAGTTAAAATTAGAGATGTCTTCATGTGCCATAAACCATGAGTCAGGTGACAGATGGTGAACTGAAGGACTTTCCATCCTTAAATAAAACTGCTATTGTATGACTGCGGAAAAGAATTTGAGCCAAACAGACACGGCAGGACATAAGCTTGACATTTACCTGTGACAAAGAGCTATAATACCATAATAATAAGAAAAGGTTTTGCACCACAAGTTAATTTATTTTCACATATCAGCCTCCTCTCTTTTGACAGACTCGAACTGTCTTGTCTTCATTTCTTCCCCAATATGTCATGCCTGGACAAATGACCTATTATGTCTTTTGTGAACAATATCCCATATTGCAATTAAATTGCTAGATGTCATGATTATGATGTGTTTTGCACTACTAACAGTTGACCTGCAACAATTTGACAATTCTTTGTTTGCTGATCATGTGACTTGTTGATTTGTTGTGTGCTATGAGCAGCGTGACCTTGGTAACAACCCAAACTTCTCATGTAAAATGTACATATTTTAAAGATGCTTTGCGAGATGTTTGCTTTAATTCACATGTGCAATTAAAGGACAAAAAACATGCACCTTCATATGTTTTCCATGTGATCACATACTACTACTATCACATACACTAATACTAATATCACATACACAATCATGTGTGATTTTTCCATTAGGGAGGCACACAGTAAAAACACTGTGATTGCTTACAACGCTCATTCAGATTCTGCTGGCTACTGCAATTAATATTAAATACTAATTGCAGTTAGTATGTATTACTAATTTATACAGTTTTTCATGTCAAACCGTATTAAGCACTAAAACTAAACTAATATAAGAAGTTTCAAGAGTCAGGAATGTGATATACTGGGTGCAGGGTATTTTCAGTGCCTGAACAGTGAAGTGTGAATCAATCTTCATAATCACACTGCCCCTCAAAATTCCCCAAACTAAAATGCTTACATCCCAGGAGGAATGCCAGGAGGAATTTTGGTTAAACCGGAAATGACTGCAACTATTCTGATTATTTTAGTCCATCCATGAAAATAAAATAACTCAAGGCTTGGTTTAACAACTCTGGTGTGCCATCATTACTTTGAAATGTCCTGGGGTGCAGGAGAAATGATTTACACAAGGGCGTTTTCACAATTAAAGACTCGCGAGACAGGACATGTTCCGTTTGCACGTTCAATTTTGAACATCATTGATGAATTTGTACACACAGTTTCACCTTGTCTTTTCACTAATGCTGTGCTCAGCTTGTTTATTTTCCAAACAGAAGAAAAGGTAAACGTGGAAAGTTTAGGCAGATCGATTCATCCTCAGCACCAGGATCATGGACAGCGCCCGTCCCAGACACAATCTCACATAACTCCGCACTGGCCAAGGCCTGCTTCATTCACCAAGCCGTGCACTCATCTTACTAACTGAGACCTGCAGTCAGGGACAGCTCGTCTGTGTTTTCTGCTGAGCTCAGTGTTGCCCTGAGCTCTGCAGTGTTTAGTGACTCAGGAGGGGCAGATCACAAACATCACTCATACATACACTGTTTCTTCAGCGGACAGCGCAAACCCAGTAAGGGTTTCTCTACTGCTGGAAACTGCACATAAACACATACATATAAATTAAGCAAAATGTGCAAATCAGCTTGACATTCACCTGCGTTTGTACTCGTCCCTCTCCCGTTTTACTTTGGCCAGCACGTTGTAGAGGGCTCTGATTTCCGGGGTGATGGTGTCGATCTGCACTCCGACTCCGTCCGGGTGTACCCACGACACTCCGGGGCTGGTGACCGCCCGCGGTTCCGAGCTCGCGGGCCACTTCCGGCTGGGACTATACGACCAGATAGTGCCCGGCAGAAAGCGGTTGGACGGATTCGGGCCGGTTCTCGCTGCAGCGCCGTTCAGATTCGGTGCGTTGTTGGAGTTGTTGGTGTTGGCCGCGGCCGCTCGGTTAGGCGCGCAAGAGCTGACGGTCGGGTTTGAACTTGAATCATAACCTGAAGGCCGAGTCTTGTCTTCAGGCTCGAGTTTAAGCACGGTCGTAAGGGAGGGTGTGAATAAAGTAGTCGGTCTCTTGAGAGAATTGGTGGTGTTTTGGGACTGCAGGGGAATGGGCCCCACAAAGCCGGTCTGCACCCCAGTGTCTTTGCTCTCGGCACAGGCGAGCTCGTTGCTTTCCAGCACCTGCTGCAGCTGCTTCTCAAGGATTTTGTTTCTCCTCTCTAGCTCATGCACTTTAGCCAAAAAACAGCGGAAGCGCAGATTGAGGGTCTTCAGGACGCTGATGTTGGAGCCCAGGTCGTTGCGTAAGGCCATGGCTGCGGGGGGAGGCGGCACGGCCCGGTGCAGAGGAGCACCGATGGGCAGATAGACTAAACCGCTTTGGGAAACGCCGTCCGCGATCAGTCCGGGCTGTTCGCCGAGGTGGAAAACGGAGGAGTGTGGAGCCGCCAGCAGAGCCTCCGGGAGCACAGCTGTGGGCGAGTCCGCATGGCCGAGCATGTCTGAGCTCTGCGGATGCGGATGAGCAGCAGGTAAGCTGTGGCCCAGCAACGGGTTCATACTATATGGAAAGCTGAAGCGCTGCAGATCTGGCATGAACGGCGGCTGGTCAAGACTCGATGGAGCAAAGCGGCAGTTTCAACGTATTACTACGTCTAATAAACTACTGATATCACCGACTACACGTGTAAACTGCTGAAACTGATATACCCAATAAACTAAACACTTGTTCAATAGAAGATGACTGATGAATAGGCGCTGTGTTGAAAAGTAATAATTATATATAAATAATAAATGAATTATCACGGCTACGCACTCCTGAACAAAATTGCCACACAGACAATGATTATAGTAATCAGCTAGTTAAAGGTAAAACAAACTAGAAATGCGACGAATTAAAGTAAACAAGATACGTCCTGTACGTGCCACCCTCGGCTTTCAAACCTAGCTTTAAAAATCTACTCGTAAGCGTAAGGGGCTTTAGAGACCGGGTTACCGTACTACACGTAGATGAGGCATAGATAGTGTGGTACACGGTCGTTTTCAGCCAATTATTTACACCATTACATTACCTCTGAATATTATTAATCTTTATTAGCTATTATTACCAGATTGCATGGAAAATTATTTTGTGAAATTTAAAAAGGATTCCATTTTCAACATAGAAACGCTCGACAGCAGTGAAACAAGCGTACTTACGGTAAATCACAGACTGACGTAGCCGTGGTTCGCAGCTGCATTTTATTTATTTATTTATTTGTTTATTTGCTTGGTGAGGGGGGTTATTTGGTTCCCTGGAGAGTGCTCCATGACTAGGCTAGGGACAGGTGTTTGATATATAGAAAACTCATGAGATAGCTGAGTCACTTTCAGTTTTTGAGTTATTAAGGTTTATATTACATTCATTAAATTCAAGTGATCGGTCAAATAGAAAAGTAGCCTAGATATAAGAACCTAATAATAATAAATTGGTCATTTTTGTGATTTTCACCATCGCAACAATATTTATCTCCACACCTGTCTCCGCTTACAGACTCTTGCTGTTGCATCCCATGCATTTATAATCCATATACATAATCCACACTACCATGTCTGTATCACTGTTGCACAGAATGGGCCTTCATTTGATCATTTATCTGATCAGTGAATCAGTGGTGGTCTGGCAAGTCAAAATCATTTAATAACTTATTTATCTAGGCAGAAAAAAGTAAAGGTTGTGATGACAAACACCACATTAAAAAAAATACGAGTAGTACAGATTATATTGATCTAACCATTAAAATCCAAAATATTCTGATGATGCACATATTAGATTCTGATGATGCACAGTGGCTCAGTGTGTAAAAGCTGCAGTAGACCGTAGAGAATTGTAGAACAAGTTTGGAAAGGTCTGAACATTCCATTCTTACAGACGTTAATAGATTTGACACTGCTCTTCTACCTCCAAGCAATGAACTTTAGTCTCTATTGCTCACAAGACTGTGTGGATATCTATACAAATGCCAGTAATGCCTGAACATGAAATGCGTCCAAAAAAACCAAAAACAAAGCCAAAACCACACACCACTGAAAAAAACTCAGATTTAAGAGAGGCAGTCTCATTAGAACAAAACAAAACAAACCACACCAAACCCACCTTCAATTCCAAATCACCATTTTCCAGTGACGTTGGGACTCCAAGCACCATCATGTAATGCAGTTATACAACACCATTGCAGAGACTCAACTTAGCTAGTTATAAATCTTTAAGATGTCTATAATAGAGCTAATGTTGGGAACAGCACAAGTTGAAAGTTTTTGACCTTATTTGTTAGAGCAGCATCTACAGATGAGGTGAAAGCTACACAAACAAAATGACTAAAGCACTGCTGCATCACTTTTTAGGTGGAGACTAAAAAAGGGCCCAAGTCACCATTGCATTTATTTAGTATTTTGGGTAAAGTAGGAAACGGTTCCAAAATGCAAAAAGCCAGGTTTGTTAGACAAATTAATTCCATTTCAAATGGGGAAAAAAGAAACCCACAGGAGAAAACTTAAAGATTACTATGCAAACGATCGATTCACTAGGGAGGCTTTCCTACAAATAGCTGGAAGCCTCCTACAGTTCACCGAGAGTGACTTTGTCCAAAGCACCCCCCCCCCCCCCCACACACACACCATCCTACTCCTCGCATACACAGATGAGGGGGTTCCATTTAAATCTAAAGCTACATTTGAAGCACCACAAGAGTCAGCAGTTCTCTCACAGAGGACTTTTATTCCATTACAGGTTTTAGCAGACTGATGCCTTCAATATTTTAATATCCATTTTGAACCTCACACAAACAGAACAGGGCTTTTCCATATAAAAAATAATTGGTCTACAACTTAAAGCATGGCACTTTAAGCAAGTTGTTGAGAGAATAACCAAGCGGCATTTACTCCTTGGTTGCCATGTAGGCCATCAGGTCACAGACACGGTTGCTATATCCAAACTCGTTGTCATACCTAGGAGAGAGAGAGAAACGATCACCATGTACAGTCATAAAAATAAATAAAGAAAGAAATCAGCAGCAGTACATACCATGTCACCAGCTTAACAAAGTGATCATTAAGGGCAATTCCAGCACCAGCATCAAAGATGGAGGAGCGGCAATCTCCATTGAAGTCTGTAGACACCACCTGTAAAAAGTAAAGAAAGACTGATGCAATCAAGGCAACACTGACTGCATACTGGATATACGTACACAAACCAAATTGCCACGTGAAGTTGGAATTATCCCAAAACATGGCTGATTACCTTCACACCCAAATCGGACAAAATGCACATACCAACACATCTTGGTATGCTGATAAAGCATTAGAACATGCAGAAGCCAGGCTAAACATGTAAAGGCTTGTTAAATGGTCAATGAAATGCAGTATGCACTTATTCTTCATCAACTGGGAATAGTTTAGCTTGAACACTGCATTGGCAAGCAGTTTGCCAAGTTTCTCATTATTGGCAACGGATGATCACAATGCATGTTTAATGCTGCCTACCTGGTGGTCTGTGTATCCCAGAATACCCTTCATGGGGCCCTCAGCTGCAGCCTTAACCACCTTCTTGATGTCATCATACTTGGCCTGCAGAAGAAACAGAGGGGGGGCAAAAAACAAACCAATATCATAAGTATAAGGAAGTCATAACCACTTCCTTTCAAATGTCTAAAAGAAATAAATAGTAAACAGTAATAAAAATGATAGCCTTCAATCACACTACAGAGTTCAGGTTATGAACAGGCAGAGGTATTCAGTGATTTACTCACAGGTTTCTCCAAACGGACAGTCAAGTCAACAACCGACACGTTGGGAGTGGGGACACGGAAAGCCATACCTGTCAGCTTGCTGGGGGAGGGGAAAAAAAGGAACAGTTAGAAATGGAGAATTTGACTAATGGTTAAATGGAGTCAAGCTCACTGAGGTAAAGTGATTTAGGGAGGGGTGATTACTTTTTAAACCCATGATTTGGATGCATAAAACCCGTTACACCTAGTTGGTAAAAGTTAAATATGTAAGATTTTACCCTCATATTAAGACTGCTGTCTTGGATTTAAAAATTATATTGAAAGAATGAGGTCAAGAACTAAATTTAAGGCCAAACAGCCAACTGCTGGTTGCATGGTGGAACTGACCCATTGAGCTCAGGAATGACTTTTCCCACAGCCTTAGCAGCACCAGTAGAGGCTGGGATGATATTCTGGCTGGCACCACGGCCATCTCTCCACAGTTTACCAGAAGGACCATCAACAGTCTTCTGGGTGGCTGTGATGGCATGGACAGTGCTCTAAGAAGGGAATTACAAATTCAGTTAGTCATTGTATGGTTGTTCTGATAAATTCATGGAGTGCTGAAAAATGCCTACTCACTTACCATAAGACCCTCAATGATGACAAAGTTATCATGGATGACCTTGGCCAGAGGAGCCAGGCAGTTGGTAGTGCAAGAGGCATTGCTAGAGACAGAGGGATGAAAGGTCAGTCAAAGCAATTCAGGTACAAAGGCATTTTACCAAGCTGTGGGTATAACCTCATATCTGATTACAGCCTGCCCCCTACAGGCTGTAATCAGATATGAGGTTATACCCACAGCTTGGTAAAATGCCTTTGTACCCAAATTACCCCCTACAGGCTACTGCCAGGACTTGCATCTTTACCTGACTACTTTAAGGGAGTTCTCATATTTCTCGTGGTTAACACCCATGACAAACATCGGGGCGTCAGCACTGGGGGCAGAGATGATGACTCTCTTGGCACCACCCTTCAAGTGAGCCTAAGGAGTGATCCAAGAACATGGAGAAACCACAAGAACTGCATTATTTCCTTTACAGCATTATTCAAGTATTTAAAATACAGCTTCAAGTTGGTGTTTGAGTGTATGTTTACTTACAGAGGCCTTCTCAATGGTGGTAAAGACACCAGTGGATTCCACAACATACTCAGCACCAGCTTCACCCCACTTAATGTTAGTTGGGTCCCTCCTGCAAGGATGAGGAGTACAGGGGAGACAATGTCCAAAAAAAACCCCACAAGATAACATTCAGAGTTCTCCATGCACGTATGAAAGTGAACTCACTCGCTAAAAACTTTGATGGCATGTCCATCAATAATCAGTTTGCCACCCTCAGCCTTGACCTCTCCCTTGAACCTTCCATGGGTGGAGTCATACTGGAACATGTACACCTGTCCAGGTAAAAAAAGGAGTAGACAAACATGATTGACTAGTACACAGGAGAAATCAAAGTTATTTTAATTAATAGATTCCTCCAACTTCACATATGAATTACATAAGCAATAAATTCAACACATTTACACCATAGGTAAGAAAGACTGGACAAAACCCACCATGTAATCCAGATCAATAAAGGGGTCATTGATGGCCACAACCTCCACCTTCTTGGAGTGGAAGGCAGCACGGGTCACCAGACGCCCAATACGACCAAATCTGGAATGAAGTCATAAGCATACACTGTCTTTGCCACTTATACTTGATGCAAATTTTTAACCACATTAAATTCTGTTAGCAGTAGCCACAGTTTGACAGAAACCAAGTATTACTACATTAACTGGAAATATACAGTTCAAGCAGTCTTCAGCACACATTTGTTAAAAAAGATTTACATAATTGCAGAGTAACAATGGCGACAAACAGGCTTTCAGACCTGCTCCCGTTCCATTTTTAACCATACTATATATGGTCAAGTGATAGCTTTGCTGTGGTCTTTAAGACTTGCATTATAGTCTTAAAGCATACTACAATACAAGACAATCAGTTGCAGTTGGCAACCCAATCACCCATATCTAAAACACCAAACAAGAACTTACGGGATTGCAAAAAGTTTGAGCTCACACACACAAAAAGACTTAAGGTATTTAAGAACGCGACAGCCAATGAGCAACTCTGCAGATACTCTGAGCCGCTAGATGGCAGAAGCATTCCACCATAGTGAGCAGTGACCCTGTACAGTCGTTTTCCCAAATCAGCCACCAGACCAGCTCACACTACTTACCTTCACACCTCATTCTTAGCTGTGCCTCACATGCTAGACACCACACACTGCCTTACTAAATGTCACTACTAGTCTTCTGACAACAGCACTGCCGGTTTTAAATTTCAACAGGGAGCTTTACTGCTTCCAGTGCCAAGTAGCAGAAACCGATTCTTAAGGACCGTTATTGAAGTCTTTCAGCAAACACACCATTAATGAAAAAAATGAGGCTCTTTTCAGGTCTCATGGGTAGTTCAAATCACTAAACCAGGGCTGAAGAACAATCCCAAGACTGACAAGGATACATGCAGCCTGTAAATAACTTTGAGAACTGCACTTGTGTAAAATCAGAAACAATAGATAAACACTGGACTAAAGATTAAAGTCCTGTCCTACAGTAGCAGTGAGGAGGAAAGATTTTCTACACAACTAGTTACAGTTTAACATGGGAATAAATCAGACTTGGTGTGTTTGTGGGGTGGGGGGCAAGTTTGTCTAGTACAACACTCAAAAGGACTCAGGCTTTACTGTACAAGAGTGCAGCAGTGACCTCCGAGTTATGTAGAGGGCTCACATTTCTCACCATCGTACTTCAGTCTTGCTGCATTCTGACGAGAACAGCTGTTGCCTCAGACAGTCCTGTAATATGCCCATCATGCACACATACACGTTCAGCATGGCACGTTGTATGGAAGAGTGTAGGGGGAGATTTCAAAGGCAAACTGCCCCTCAGTAAACAAAAAGAAGGGTTGTGTACTGTGATAAGCTTTGCCTCTACCTGACGTCACACTGACGACATGATGCACACACTGCAAACATTGCACACACAAAAAAAAGCAATCCGTCACTGACTAATGCAGTCAGCTCCCTCCACATCACCCTAAAGCCATCAAAAGGGGTCCAATAGGTCAATTTATGCAACTAAAAATCTAACTCCTGAAAGGCAACTTTAGTGCAGTGCTACAGGGCCAATACAAGCAAGCTACATGTGTGATAAGGCACTTCAGCTGCTCTTCAGATTTTGCAGGGTTGCCAGGCTGAAACAAAGAGTTCCTTCTAAAAATTAGAAGAGGCCAGTTACATAAAGTTACAAAAAAAAAAAAAAAAAAAAAAACAGCCCAAAGACATATGCAAATCAAATTATCCCCAATTATTTTAAAAACATTAGCTGTTCATAATTAAGACGTTTTTCCCCTTTTTTAGCCTGCCATAGGCCTCCGTGTAAACTGCAAAGTTTTACAAAGTCAAAGTTCTTACCCGTTGATGCCGACTTTAACCATTTTGTCTGCTTTGTCGTCTGAAAGAAAAGGGCAAATTAGACATCAGAGACCAGAAGTGTGACATGGACAATTTTATGTCGCATTAACAGGCTCTCAAGTGTACAGTGTACCCTACAAACTAACTCTGAACTGTTCGGACATTTTGGGAGGTGGCATTCAGCTAAAGTCATTCTCGCCGCAGGAACAGTGATGGAGGCGGAAACTAAACAGTATAATTTAATAGAGCGGTGAGGAGGCGTGGGGCACAAAGGCATGCTCACCAAGAGAAAAACTACAGGATAATAAACATTAGTTTCCTCAAAAAAAGGAGTGTTCATAAAAGTAGCATGAATTTAAGGGCAAAAAAACTAACACAACGATGGCTACTACCAGAGAATTTGTGTTCACACATGATCAAAATGCCAAGACAGACTACAAAAATCTTAACAACTACTGGCTACTTCACTAATTTCAGCAAATGAAACTCGACAAAATAACAATGAAAAAACTTAAATTCGTGCACTTAAGCTTAATAAGTTGTTTTAAGCTGTTTAAGCATATTACTAAGCAGGTGGAAGCTTTCGTTACCGTCTGTGAGAGGCCTCTGTCTGTCTTTGGACTGGTGTGAGTGAGGAGAAAGTGCACAACGGGCCAAGTTTTATTTCTGGCGAGACGCGCTAGCCACGCCCCCGAACTTTAAAGCCCTAATCGCCCCGCCCCTTAACAATGTCAAGGTCATACTGTGGACCAGAAATACCCAACGTCGGTTCTGTAAGGCCAGATTCCTGGACCGTGCTAGAACCCACACGGTATTCACCACAGTACATTAGTTAACGGATTTTATTTATCAAAGTAAAACGCATATAATGCGCTCTGATATCCCATAATACAATGGGATAGCTTGACGCGCAAATCAATGTGAAGTAGGCCTGCATGATGTCCGCATCCAAAACGCCCTTTGCACTAGGGAATGGGGCGTAGTGAATCACTCCTGACAGTGATTTACCTGTTTTATTACAAATTCTAAATGAGATAAATGAAGTGTGTTTGGGCAGGAAAATAATCAGACGTTTTAAGTTCCAAGCAAAACTCTGACTGTCTTGAATAACTATAAATAATGTAATTAATCTAAAACCAGTTTAAATCTCAGTAAGTTTTGATGTAATTCTGGTTGTATTTAAATTCACCATACTGAAATGACTTCATCGATTGCAAATCACATGCCTTATAGAACCTGATATACTTCACCAAAAATTGCATTCTTATTTTGTTTTTTTAAGCCAAATGTTAGAGTATATCTAAAGAAATTTAAAAGGAAATAGCTGAGTTGTCACATCAGATCAGTCTTCAGAGAGAGCAATTTGAAGTGAGAATGCTTGTCTAACTTTGACCTTCTCACAAGCCTCAGACAGACACTGAAAGAGAGCCTGAGCAAGGGATCAAATCACTCTCTTCCAGCGTGGGTGACATTTACCAGAAAGACCATGACCCTTCACTTTTAATCAGCCATCCCTCCTTCACTTGCATGTCTCCATCCCTGCCCTCTACCTGTGAGAGTGTGTGGAGACTCACACTGTTGTCTCTGAAAGGCCTGCCCTGATCAGCCTCCTACCAGTGAACAGGCGGTAGAGTGTATGTGTCTGCTACATGCAGTTCATGCACACCATTTATCAATAGGACATACATTTCTAGAAAAATAAAACATAAAAAATAAACCTTTTACAGTCAAAGTAAATTTGATCCTAATTTCTCTGTGCATGTGCTACTATAAAATGGCATCTTAAATATTTTGTACAATTTTTGAATATTGTGTTAACGGTACATCTCCCTTATGGAACAAGAAAAAAGTTCAACACATTGGGTGAAACACTAGTTATTTAAAATAATTAAGGATTCATTTCAAATGAAAGATATTTAAAGAGTTCAATTAAAGTATGAAAGTCACACAGAGATTGGTAGTCTGTTTGCTATGAGCTTTATTTTTCCCACAGGTGCAATAATGTGCCTTCTGAAGTTGCTGGGCTCACATGTTTGTGCTGACAAGGCCTCCACTGTAAACCCTCTGCCTTTTGGCTTCAGTCAGTGGTCTTAAGGTCACAGATCAGGAAAAGGTCAAACTCAACATGTATGGTGTGTTAAATAGGAGCCTAGTTAGGGTAAGGTTGCATCTAATCTAATGCCACAGCCCAGTGAACTGCCTCGTTATTAATTTAACTCATCAGGTTAATCACAGGCAAGTTTACAGTGAGAAGAGTGAATATGAAATGAAATGAAATCTGGAATTGCCCAGAGGCAAGCCCTGGATAAAAGTATCAGATCCTTTTTTTACATGTCACATTTCAATCAGTCAACCTTGAAAAAAAAAATACAGCAAATTCTTATATCAACAAAAGCTATTGTTAGCTATGCAACTGAGACAGCTCTGCAATGAACGGATTAGCAGCAGTCGTTATTTCCAGAGTTGCAGGGATGGATCAGAGTGAGATGTGCCTTCCTACATCTATACTGTGAGAACTTTTAATGCATTGGTAAAGCACTTAGTAATTCCTGGTTGACCAAGGGTTTCAGTTTGAGACAACCATACACCTACACATATACTAGAGACCTCAACATATTTTACATGGTTTTTATATGGTACAGCTATAAAGAAGAAGCATAAGCTTGCTTCTAATGCAATCATGCTACATTTTGCATGTTGTTATATGTGTTGTCAAATAAGTATTTTATCTCCAGGATACCAGGAGAATCATTTTAAATGCTTTTATGTAAAATAACTAACACCCACTCAATTCATCTTGAACAGTGAATTGAACTATTGAGCTTTTTCCGAAACATATAGACCAGATTTGGACTCTTTACAGCAAGCATTAATGGAATACATCTTGTGAGTACATTTATTTCATTTGTAGTACATATAATTCACACTGGTTTTTGGTATGAGCCTTGGCTGTGTATGTTAATGTGCATTTTGTATGTTCCTCCTTTCCTCTTCTGCAAAATATGCTGGACAGGGGCCAGGGCCAAGCTAAAAATAATCTAAAACCCAAAGGCTGACCCCACACCCTTTATATATACAGTTATCTGCTCCGGTTGAGTGTTTGGAACAAGGCACCTTGCTCACTGAAAACCAAAGCAAACAGCTTCAGTAAAATTTAAGTCACTCAGTGCATATATCAGATGAGCTAACAAAGGTTTATCCAATCTTTCTCTCGACAGCAAGCTGCTTTTCAACTTTACTTTACCGACACTGCAACCGAGCCTTTATTTTTTTCCTTGTCAGTTTTAAACATCTCTCCAGTCTAGGCTGTCTATTTGAGTGTGTTATAGATTAACTGTTAGTTCTGAAACTTTGTGTTTGTTATCTATATTATGAGGCCGAGAGCTCAGAGTTCAGAGTCTTGCTGTGGTTAAAGTGCACCCTGAACAGACCAGACACGTTTGGAGCCGTTCTGAAATTTAGAAACTGTGCCACCTAATGGCAAAAGAAAATGCATTTAGGTCTTAATAATGTGAAATATTTTGATGTTTAAAATACAAAAGGGGTGAACAACCTGAAGAAACAGACCTTTATTAAGGTGAAATATATGAATCACAAGTATAATAGATTATTTAAGTAATGCCACAATGATGGTCATGAAAGAGTCGATTACGTAAGAGCATTTAATGAAACGTTAATGTGCTTCATTTAGCAAATTTAAGTCAATTTTGAAAGTTAACCACAGCACAGCAGTGTACACCGCAAGAATATGGGAAATGCTCCACTTTCTGAGCACTACAATTCTGTTTGGGAGGCAAATTTAACCAGAAGGATGAAGAATTTTTATTTTGAACTATAATACATTGTTGGTATTTTCTTTTATCAGAACTAACCAGTAGCATATTGTTTATTGCAGTTTCACAATATTTGTACTCAGCGATTCCAGGGATTGTAATTTAATGGACTTAATTTAAGTCATGGGGAAGAAGACTTACACCTCCCCACTGACAAGTATTTAACTGCTATAACACTGCTGAATTTACAGTTAATCACATTTGCTCCCCTTAAAGCAAGTAATCCATTTAAGGTTGTAACTTTTAATTACTTCAAAGATGCTGTGAATTTTCTAATTGGTAGAGCACAATTAAATTTTAATATCATTGCAAACCCTTTCATCTCATTTAATTGGTGCACTTGGTTGAGCTACTTTGTGCTTATGGCTATTTCCAGATAATTTTTTCAAAGGCGTCTTCATAAAGTCTGAAAATATCAGACTTCTGCAGTTGAGGAAGATAGAGTACAGTATGGCAATAGCATTATTAAATAGACAATCTGAGCATTTCAGTAGTCTGTCCTCGTAATAGGTTGTAATGAAAGTGCTCTAACTGGCTATTTTATACGGTTAATTATTAAGTACAATTCAAACAATGAATTGGAAAAACTTCACTGAAATGTCAGCTTACATTATAGCAAACCTTAATTACATTCTCCTGCTGTGATTTTACTAGGGAAGTGTGACATGCTAGGAGGTGGAAAAAAGTAGTGGAGGAAAGAAGAAACCCGTATCAATGTTGATTATACTGTATATTTCAGTAAGGAAATGAATAAGATATTTGGATATTTAGATTTTAGCTAACAAATTATTAGTCAGGTCTCATTCCCCTAAACTCTCCTCACATGAGACTCAAACTGTATCAAAAAAGCAGACATGTCTGAGATACTGAGAAGGGACCTGACGTGACTGGATATTTAATGCTGTTTTACACACCCTGACTAAAAATTAGATCCGCAGAAGACAGTCCCATGTGTATGATGAAACACAAGAGGAATGAGCCATGAGTGACATTCAGTGCTGATACGTAAAGGATTTAAAAGAGATGAATATATCCATAATCCTTGAGCCTACACAAGCATGCACAGTGAAAAGAATTACTGGCAAGAAATGAAAGGAGAATTCTTTCTCATGCGGTATCCATGAGAAACACAGTGCATGTGGGTATATCAGCACCAAAAATATGTGTACCGTACATCAATGATGAACATTAGTATGGAATGAACAGCTCATTATGGAATGATGCGGTCTGAATTCCAGTCATTTTGGAATAAAGGATAAATTAGTGTGGCTTTGCTGAAAATATGTGCCAAGAGAAAATATTTATCTTTCTCTCCCAGGTTTGATTAAGTGGAGGTTTTTGCTGGTATCCCCTGGTAACTTTATTTTTTGCATACAAATAAGACAGAAAAAGGTGATTAGATACATTTGTACAGATCGTCGGAGACTGAGTAGCATAAAACAGAGCTGGTGAAATTTCCTTTTTGACTACAGTGTGGGTGTCGAAATTGCAAAGACAGGACGTGTTTACAACTGAGAAAAGTTTCACTGCTCTTTCCAGTGGTGCATAAACAAATTTTGGAACAATGCACATCCTTAACACATTTAACCATTTTATTCATGCCAAATATCCACAAAATTGAACTGTGTTAGTTTTTTTGCTCATGCATATCCTTCTAAACAGTCTGAAATACAGTTCATAGATGGTCCAATATATAATATATATTAGAATGAAATATAGTCCCATGATTCACTATGATTTATGATTTTATGATTTAATACAATCTGTATGTAATATCTAAGAATACATAAAAAAGTACACAAAACATTTTCACTCCTCTACCATCACAGCATAGACAGAACTAGAATCACTAAAATGTTACAGCACTTTATAATAAACAATTTACAATACAGTATGACAACATGACACCTTAAAGACAAGTGAAAAGTAAAAAGCGAAAATGTAGTGAAAGAAACTGCATGAGAACATCACCATACAGAGGAGAAATACTGACTGTAGACTGTCATTACGAGGAACAACTACCTGATGCTTAGAAGCCATATCGGATTGATCTGTCCCTCTGTCTGTCACTAGCAGCCAAGGCCACTCATAGATCCGATTCGGTCTAGCTTCAGGCCAAAGCAACCTCGGTTCCAACCCCTCCGAGACCGGTCTGACAAAGCTCGCTTTTGATTGGCCAGAGCCCCCTTGAGGAGACGGACCCAGGAGTTTTCATTCTGCACAGGTATGTCAATCCATTTGGGATTTTCTGCAACTTTGACACCAGAATTAAAGACCTGTACCGGCTCTTCTGATTGGTCACTTGTGAGATTATCCAGGTCATCAAGGGTCAAAAGGTCATTGTAACGCTCAAGGAACTGTTCGATGACCTTTAGTAGAGAACAGGAAGGAAACAGCTTTATGTCTTATGATTCCAAGTGCAAACTACTAAGCTGTGGCCTTAGCTCTAAAATGGCCATCCTTAATTAATATTCATAATAAGACAGCATGTTGGTTCTAATTATGCTCTAATGTTTCCCTACAGTTCATGGCCAGCAGATATGCGTGAGTTAGCCTACCTGCATGGCCCGGTCAGAGGTGTGAAGACTTCGACTGTGGCTGGGTTTCAGTGGTGCCAGCAGGAGCAGCACTGCCAGAACAGCAGAGCACAGCATCATGCAGCAGAGACACACGAGTCCAAACACGCAGACCTGTATTCCAAACCTAAAAAAATCCAATACATTTCAATTCATTTAAAACTTAGTTAAAGCACTCTTTGTGAAATCTGAATAATAAGCAGATTTTAAAACTATTGTTTTAAAATAGGGAATTGTTTCAATATGACTGATCCTGTTTTTAATTATTTCAGTTTTTTAGGAGTGTTATATCTTATGGCTTGTGACTGAATGTTGTCGGTGGTAACTATTGTGCTGCCTTCCTGGCTATGGCTCACATAAAAAAGAGATTTTTTTGCTAAAGAAAAATACTGTGAATCTTAGAAACACAGGAAAGATTTATATAGCAGTGTAATTTCCTAGTAGTGTGTAATTTCTAAATGCTGCCTTGGGATGGTATTTGTAAACAGACAATTACAATTAACAATTTAAAAAAGGTTAAAAAAAAGATTTATAGTGAGAGTAAGGTGAAGGAATTATGGAAAACTCTTTATCATGGAAGAACAAATTATGTTATTCCAAATGGTTAGATAATCTTTTATTATAAATAAATATCTTGATGAGGATTTGTGAATGAAGACAATTCCCAAAGAATTGAAAAGAACAAAAGAGTTACTCACCAGAAACTCAATGTACGAAACCCTGTGGCTGAATGTTCAGTGAGAGCTCTGCTCCATCCTCACTCTCCGTCTGATTCTCTTGCTCTCGTCTCCCTCAATATTTGGCACCTGCTATGAGCATCCTTTTCTCTCCTCCTCCTTTGCTCTCACTCTCCCACTCAGAACTTGATTTATAGTGTGAGATTTGTGTGTGTGTGTGTGTGTGTGTTGGAGAACTGTGTCACTAGCGTCTCCTATATGAGAACGGGATGTGTATTAACTCTGACCACTCCCCCAGACATACACTTTTGCCTCCCCTCAGACAGACACACAAATGCACGCACCTTGTCATTGCCTTGTCATTCTGCAGGTGATGGAAGAGCTACAGAGCACTTAAATGGTTATCAGGTCAGTCCGTCTGGTGGATGCTGCTTGCATGAGTTTCCACATCCTTTTGACCCTTTTATATGGAACCATGCTTGAATAAATACACATGAACACACAAGAGCTGGTCCCCTTTCTCCTCCTCTCCAAAATGATGTCACCCTTTCCCGTTTTCGTTCCTCATCCGACCGTTGTTGCTTTTTCAGTTCCCTCTGTATGCTCTGGCGGCCAAACATGCCCTATCCTGGTGCAGGGTTATGATTGCTAAACAAATGCCAGCACGTCTTTAAAGCTTTCCCTCTAGATGACTGTAACTCAAGGCATTTATCATTTTTAACCATTTGTGTTTTCATGCAACCCATCTGACAGCATTTGTGTCAGGTTTCACATCAAGAGAAAATTCAAGGCTGCTGTAGCCTGCAGTCAAATACAGTTTCTCCATGATCATCGGCCCAAGTGGCAAATTTAGAATCTGCTGTCTGTGGTGAATATTCATTATTTTTCCTTCTCTGTCTTCTTTGTCTATCTTTTCTTTATTCTTTCCTGTAATACTTTTCTGTTGTTCCTATGTTTTTTTCTCTCTAAGAGTAACAGTCTGCCAGTGCCATCTGCTTGCAGCTCCCCCTCGGCCTCCGAGCCAACACTCATGCAGCTCAGGCAAACACTTAAGCATGCAGACATACATACACACACACACACACACACACACACACACACAAAACGTAAAAGATATGGCAACTCACTCATAAATTAACTACAATATATAAATGAAAACATTCATAGATGCCAGTATAACACATCAACACACAGACACACAGACACATCTCTGGCCCTGTAAAGCAGCTTGAGTACAGTGAATGGCTCTGCTGTTTGATCAGGTTGGTGCTTTTACGGTTGTGTACCCTGTCTCCCTCTTTCCCTCTCCTAGTGAAGAATAGCTCTGCTCTGCAGACAGCTGCTGCCACTGCTGGCCAACTGCGCAAACCCATTTTCATACCTACACTCTGCTGTCAGATATCACTGCTCCCAACACTATTAACCATGCTTTATTGTTTCCAAGGGAGACGTTCATGAGCATTCCACAGGTCGTGCCTTTGGTGAGGACACGCAGAGGTAATCAATTTAATCACGTCAGAAGACATGGAGGAATTAGTAAAAAAAAAAAAAAAGTTTGTTTGTCTTCCCATAACAGCAATGGCATGCACTTCAACACACACTTATTTCCCATAGCTTTAGTCCATTCTATAATGACATTTTGGCAGTGGTTGACAGCAGAGCGTACCCTACTTTACATTAGACCATCACCAAGACTGTAGAAGTGTAATTGGGTAGTGTAGCTCTCTTGGGTTGTCACTCGAGGGAGAGAAAGAGTAAAAGTGAAAGACAAAAGAGAAAATGTGAGTAGGAGGACGGGTGGGCGAACAGAGGGATGAGATGAAATCTGAAATATGAACGGATGGCAAGAGGCTGCTGGAATGCACTTGAGCTTCACCTCAGAGCGAGGGAGAGAGTGCAGCGAAGGTGAAGTGTGTATGGATATGTATGTGTGTTCCAGCTCTGTGGGCAGGGACAATAAAAAAAAGTGAAAAGGTGTCATGCATGGATGTGTGTGGGCCGGATCATTTCTGTGTTAGTGTGCAGGTGGAGGAGAGGACAAGAGACTTACTGAAGGGCAGGAGAGCACAAAGTTGAAAATAATATTTTGAGTAAAAAAGCTTTGAGTTACAGCAAAAGAAAGAACAAGTGACAGACAGAAAGTAAGGGAAGGATCGAGGGGCCCACAAAGGTGGTGATCATGTCTCGCCAAGCTGTGGCACAAGTCTCACAGTAATGACTTCATCTTACTGTACACACACACACACACACAGTAAAAAGGGCCTAAAACTATTATTTACTTTATAAAGTAAGGAGATTTTAAATTTAATATCACATCGACAAGATATGAACCAATAAAAGAATACAATTAAACATCTTTGAGTACAGGAGAACCACCTCCACAATATGCAGTAGTAGTTAAAGTATTTCATAATAGTGCAATGAGGCCAATTTTTAATGAATAAAATGAGCATGAGTCAAAAAGGCTACTGATAGTAGCCTACATTAATGTGTGTAAGTGCATTTGTGATCTGTACGATATGTAGGCTCCAGCCCCCATACACACCTTTTCAATCATATTTGTATGCCGGAGATCGTTGTAATTAACTACATACAATAGTGCTCAATTGGAATGAGAGGAGGAAAATCTAAGCTCCATTAGCCACAGGTCTGAACGCCTTTAGCACGACGTGCCATTATCTCCTCTGAGTGATTCCACAGCACTGTAATTAAAATCAAAGCTTTGCCCACACTCTGTGCTCATATTGGAACAATGAGCAGTGATTAGCATGTTTTCTCCAGGAGAGAAATTTCGCTTCACAGTAGAGACACCGGACGTACCCATCGTAAGCGGTTGACTGGGTTGGTTGCCATGGTGATTGTGGTGAATGGCGGGAAAAGTGAGGCTTGGGACGGGAGTTCATGTGCTAAACGAAACCATCACAAGCCTCTGTTAAAGGCGATGAATGTACTGCGGTCAGATGTCAGCAGGTTAATGTGGAGTCAACTGCAAAAATGCAGGTTACAATTCCTACCTTAATGACAGTTTAGACAGAGCCACGTAAGACCTGCACTGACCCCATCACACCCCTGTGTTCCAGCCAGGAGAAAAGCATAGAGTTTGTTTTATAAGTGCACAGTATGTGCCTGCAGGTGGTGTCTTTTCTGCATGTTCTTTATACCTGCAACTTAGAGTGTGTACTATTTCAACTTATTTTGAAGATAATGTTTTTATAAGTGAAGAACAAAGTTATGCGCATCATTTAGACTTTGTGCAATTACACATGAAAGATGAATGCAAATAAGGTCAGTGGCCTAGTGAGAGGTGTTTTTTAGTGTGCTACAGTATCTGCAGCTAGTACAGTGAAACGTATGCTTAACAAAACCATTTTATATATATATATATATATATATATATATATATATATATATATATATATATTTTTTTGTATATATTTTT
>JAOVVG010000047.1:21504276-21515716 GCA_028566375.1 Leptodoras nelsoni | reverse complement strand
ACTCCTGAAGACTGAGCTCTTCAAAGAACACTTGCTCTCCTAACACCTCTAACAAACTAACCACTCTAACCTCTTTTGCCCTCCTTCTAATCCCTTCCTACTCTAAACTACTCTTGGCCTCCTTCTGGCCCTAGTTATGTGTACCATAAATCTATGGGTTTGAATTACTGTATATTAATGTAATGTAATTTCTATATCAGGAAAGTCTTCAGGATAGAGGACTTTTTTCCAATATTGCAGTAACATGACATGCTTTTTTTGTGTTAGTAATATCATTAGAAATGAAAAAAGAGGCTGTTGAGGGAATGGGTCCTTCTAACAGTTATATCATAAGGTATAATAGGAAGTAAAATGTTAATCTTTTTTTCAGCCTGCTGCAGTCAGGGAGGAGACCCTGTGTAGTCTCCGAGCTAGAACCAGCAGACTGAGGGACAGCTCTGTCCACCAGGTCATCAGGATGCTCAACTCTGTCCCTGCCCTGCATCCCTCCCCATCAGTACAGAAACTCCAATTTGCACTACTGCTTAAAATTGCACTCCTGAACCACCCCACCCCCCAACCCCCCAAAACAAACTATACCAGACTTTATCATCATCAGGAACTGGTTATGTACACAACACTTTAGACAGGCTATAAGCTCATCTATAAGCTCAGTTTGCACTACTGTCACTTTACAGTTTCGGTAATATCAGACCTAAATTTACTACTAAATTTTTACATCTTACAATAGTGTATATCTGCCACATATTTTTTACGCTTAATGTTTATTTAATGTTATTGCTGCACCATGGGTCTGAGAGTAACGCAGTTTCAATCCTTTGACTTTGACTTTTTCGACTTTGGTAACTTTAGAAAGCATTGCAAAAATTACATGTAACTATAAAAAAAACCCAAGCAAATGTTCCTTTTTTTCTCTGATGCAACAAGAAGTCACAGTTACGGCCATAGCATTATTCACTCCATAAATACTTTGTATGAAAGAGCACAGAGAAAATGCTCACATTTAAAACACTTTTAAGTACAAAATGTCTGACGTTAAAAACTCAGTCTTGAAAACTTGCCAACACACTTTACACTGGCCTGCATAATTATTGTTTGCAAAAGGAAGTTCTATCTGAGCTGAAAACATCTCTTTTAGTGACTGCATTGCTGTAAAGCTGGATTATTTCTAGCTGTACCTGCTGAACTGATGAGTTTTGAGTCATCATGGTCTTTTCATTTGTTTTCAAAGGCCTTTCATCACAGCTCCTTTTCCATCGGCATCCTGCTAATATCTGAATCCCATCATACTTTCATGAGAATCATCCTTTTTATCTCTTCCTCCATCAGCTCAGTCATCCGTCACACATTCTCCTCCCACATTTACATTCTGATAAAAGCCAGTGTACAGGCCTCTTTCACTACGTCATACCAACCAGCTGTCCGTGTAAACCTCCTGAGTCTGATGTGTGTTTGAAACATGTTTATTTCATTTGATTAAGCATCTGAATTTCATTTTAAAAAAGCACCAACTTTTTATTTACAGAAAACAATGTAACACCTCAGACATTATTAGTAAAATCACATAATTTTATTTTATAGGTCTGCTTGTAGTCAGTCAATCAGGCTGTAATAAAACAGTCAAGCACACGCACACAAACACATGTCAGCAGTCTGCTATCAGTGGAGTGTGAGGCTGGTGTGGGCCGATAGGGTGAGAAGACGCATCTATGACGTGCCTCTATGCCACACACTACGTGGGAAGGAGCAAGTTTGACTGTCACATGCCAACATACACATTTAATAGACAGGAAGCATAAGAGACAGCCAATAAACATTTAGACAAGAGAAAATATTGTGAAAAATTATGAATTCTAGAAATTGCATCTCATTACAGCCACAGCAATGAGTGATTTTCTCTTGAGCTAGAATAATATAACATAGTAGACACTGGTCACTGAGCTGACTTGGGGCTTCATAGAAAAAAGACAAATTCAAACCAAGGCTTTAAATTTAATCTCATTTCACTGCTTCTATCCACCAAGGAATGTGCTTAGAACTCAAGCAAAAAGTCAAACTGTTGTTTGTTTTAATTTTATAATACAGTACAAATGAGAGCTTGGCTGCAAAAAAAAACAAAACATTCTCACACCGTAAACATACACACATTCACATATTACATAGGAATGCAACTGCAAAATAAAGCACTTGTGTATATATATATATATGCAGTAAATGAATAAAAAGGAACAATAAAATGGCACTATAGTGGATGTCCATCACATGCTGTAAACAGCAGCATCATAGTGATATTGACAAGACATAAAGAAAATATGATTATGCAAAATATATTCACTGAATGCAACAGAAATCAAAAGGAGGACTGATGGACTTTTCAATGATTGTACAGACAGCAGGAGACTGTTCAACTTTAATCCACGTGTGCAACACTGTGCAGAACATTCTTGTTCAATTCTAAGTGGGGATACATAAACATGAGAAGGCAGTGAGTATAAAATGTAAATTTAAGGAATGTAGCCCTCTTCAAGTTTAAGAATTTCAACTAAACATCTAGAATTTAGCCTACTTCCAGAGTCTACGGAAATTGACTAGCATTAGTGTAACCGTCTCATGAGAAAGGCTCGTTGGTTTGTTCATTACAGTCTAATACTTAAACGAGTACATTTTTTAAAGCACTTGTGCAAAAGAGTCTATCCATTCTCCAAGCTGTGACGAAGACAGTGTCTGAATTTGTTCATAAAGCACACTACATGAGCTCAGTTATTTTGTCCAAGTTCTTAAGGGACTTAAGAAGTCTGGATAGTTCACAATATTAATACCCTCTGTAAAACTACAATACATCGCTATTTATCTCGCATCAAAATGTACCCAACATACAATCATGTGTAAACGTCTGTAAAAATGTTTAACAACCTCTAAAGCCAATAGATCATTAGTGGTTTGTTTAATACAAAGAATCACTTTTCTTTATACTTCTCGATTTTTGGGGTTTCAGTTCACTTACAGTCATATTTTTACATTGTGTGTGTAATGGTGAATCATGTGTTTCTGTCACACTCAGAAGTAAGTGTTGTGCAAATCCAGTCCAGTGTGTTCTTTCCTGCTGCTCCTTATAGTAACTTGTAAATGTGTGAGTGAGGGAGCGATGAGGCAGTATTGCTCCCATAACAAGTCTCACCATCCAACCGACTACCATCACTCTGAATACTTCATTCTAATGGGAAAACATCTCAAATGACCATTACTTATGTCATTATATTTATAAACAGACACTCAAGATAATTTTTATACCTGATTGTACCATCAAATGAAAACCATCAGGTTGTCGTTGACTTAATACTACACAATATTTCCATCCATCCATCCATCTATCATTCTTGGTATTAGATTAGTAATGGGGTCAATTTCTCTGCTTTGTAAAATTTTTTTTTTTTTTTTATGTTGCGGTCATGTTGAATAAACGTTGCATGCAAGACAAACACAAGCAAAGCTTTATTCATAGACTAACCCATTGTATAAACACACAATTCCCTACCAGCCTTCATATGCATCTATGCAACTGTGGGTCTATTTGGAAAGCAAAAATTCTAAAAAAGCATTTTTCAGCTTGGCTGCTCACTAGTTCAAATTGTTCATATTTATTTAATACTAGCATTCCTAAGCAACGCAAACGTTCCTTTAGTCATTAATGGTTTTGTTCAGGAGGCTGTGCTAAGCTTTATAAGAGCTGTTGTTCTGCCTGTGCAAAGCATGCTAGGGGTCAAAGAGTTGCACTGAACTATAGTTACACATCTGACTAGATATCACTTCACATCCTAAAAATTTCACATGACATGTCGGAACATTGCATTCAGGAAGCCACATGCTGAGATGCTGTGCTTGTGATTTTGCAGTAAACACCGATGAAGCTGTTTGAGAAAGGACATGCATAAAGAAAAAAAAAAGGTACAGAGCTACACAGTTTCTAAAGTCTGGTCTTGCTGATAAAGTGACGGAAAGGGGCAGACAAAAACAAATGCTCTGTGACAAATAGTGGAAAAGAGAAGGAATTACAACACTCACAAAAACAATGTTTCAAATGCCTGGAATCAGAGCAGAGTCAATCTTTGATTTTAGGTTTGGTTTATTATATGAGTGACAGGAGTCTCCGCCAATCACTTCATGGCCTGCTTGGCGCGCTTTGCATGGCACTTCATGCATAGTATTCTCCCGTCCAATGGATAACAGCCATCAGCATCCGCCTCTATAGAGAGGGGGCGGGAGCAGTCCTGGGAGAAGGAAGAGAAACAGGAGTGTACACCATTTCCCACAACTCTTTACATTTCTTTAAAAGCTTGATTAAGAGCAATTGGTACTGAAAAGTACCATTTTTACACAAGACGACCAACTCAGTCCAACATTTTGTGTAAATGTTTCAAAAACCGTCCATTTAAAAAATAAAATAAAATAAACTGCACTTCTAAGATGGGGCTTACTTTTTTAATCTTACCCAAGTATATGTAAAGAGACCTTTTTTTTATAAATTTCTGACTGTATATCAAATAATGTACGTTATGAAATCTTCCATTGAATGTTGGTGCTTGTTATAAGCTCATTATTATTTTCCAGCTCTGTATTTATTGTAATTTGGAGTCTTCATACCTCACATCGGTAGCACTTAAGATGAAAGTTCTTCTCCAAGGCTACAACTCGGAGTGTTTCCTCACTGCCAGGCTCAGGAACAATTGGCTCATTGCAGCTCACGCACAGAGGAGAAAAACGTCTGTGATCCAGCAGCAGAGCAAAGACCACAACATCATTATTTCATTCAATATACATTTCATATTTTCTTGTATTTCCTTATAATACTTATAAAAGCTACTGAGGAACTAAAGGTATCTTGCTCCGTCAGGATGCATGCAGAGGCTCACCGGTGGTAATCATTGACACAGTAAGGGTTGTTATTGTCATCGGTGATGAATGGAGAGCCCTCCAGTGTGCAGCTACAGGCAGTGCAGCGGAAACAGTGAGCATGGAAACACTGGCCCACTGCTTTCAGCACGCGATCAGTGATCCGCTCTCCACAGCGAGAACAAACAGCCAGAGAGTTCTGAACACACACACACGGAAGACAGGAAGGCAAAAATATTTCATCTGTCCCCACTGATTTGGCACAAAACTAAAATGCAGGGTTTCTAGGAATGCTGCAGAAAATAAAATAAACAAAAAAAGCATATTCCCTCAGGGCCTAGACAAGCTTATGAAAGCTGAGGTGAATCCTGATTTTATGAGAAATACAAACCACAGTTATTTGTTCAGTTTACATCACAATAAGGATGAGTTTACTACCACAAAAGCTGCACATGTATGCTAACATATGGTTTGTGCGCTCCATATTCAGTGTTGCCTGAAGTGGCTGAACAGTCCTTCTAAGGGCAGTGGTGGCTCAATGGTTAAGGTGAATAGATGGTTGGGGGTTCAAGCCCCAGCACCACCAAGATGCCACTGCTGGGCCCTTGAGCGAGGCCCTTAACCCTAAAAAAAAAGTTCTATAAATAAGATAAATGTAAGTCACTCTGGATAAGGGTGTCTGCCAAATGCCGTAAATGTAATGTAAATCCTTCTGATCACGATTAAGCTACAAAACATTTTATGTGTACAATGAGGTGAAGTATATAAACCACTAAGCTATAATAATGTGATTATGTCGATTTGGCCAAGCACCAAGTCCATATTCTGTTGAAATCCAATATTTGGAAATGTCTTGCTCCATCACCCGCCCACAACTGCACTAGAGGGTAATTAGACTGATTTTGGGTCCTATTCTTCTTTCTCAACAATTGTGGGGGCATTCCCTGAGTCAAGGCTGATCTGAACCTATTATCTGCTCCAAAGATCCTGTAGTGTGAGAGGTTTACAGACATAATGAGAGTGAGCTTGCCAGGAAGCATCATCATTGCTGCATACTTGTGTAGGACACTGTGTACAAATAACAATAATATTATAAATGTTATTTGTAGAAAAATATCACCAGTATACAAATACCAATAAGGCTAGCTTATAGATAGATAGACAGATAGATGGTTGTGCATTCTTATGATTAAAATATTAAATATCTGTTAAATCTATGTCTATGGTCTCCCACACTTTTTCAGATCTTTTAAGATTTGAAAATCCTGTAGTGTGCACCAGGTTTTAGTAGGAGTGTATTTGTACAGACTCACCACGTAGCACTCCTCGCACTCTGGCGTTCCATCACGGTCATAGAACTGCATTCCCTGCAGGGGGCGATGGCACGTCATGCAGCAGAAACAGTGCGAGTGGAAAAGTTTGTCCATGGCCCTGACTGCAGGCTGAGACCTGGACAGAGCCTCTCCACACTTTCCACATACCTCTGCAAACACAGGATAAAGCAAAGGAAAAGATTAATCAATCTATTAAAGCCATGAATGCACAAATACTGATAAAGCATCATTACTGGATACATGCACACAGTATGCGAGCGTATGCTACAACCTCCAGTGACTCGTTTGTGCTTTGGTTTGTACACAAGTGTGTATAATAACCATATTAGTGCAGAGATAACAGTACATTCATTTAATACACTTTAACTATGTTCAACACGGTGTGTGAAGTGGAGAGGTGAGCTGTTTTTGTCACCTATGCTTTGATATCGTCTATTTGTATGAATAAAGGAGTATGAAACGAATGTGTGCAGTAGAGACTACCTGTAGGTGCAGAGGCGACTATTGGAGCACGGTTGTCCATGTCTTTGATGAAATCTTTGGTCATCCTTTCCAGCTCTTCAACTTCTCGCATTGAGAGAGGAACACCACCAGGGGGTGCACCCGCTCCGGGGCCTTTTGGCTGTGCGGCCTTGAGAGAGGAGTAAAAGACCTTACTTTAATCTGTTCAAAATATATTTCCTGATCATGTGTACTTCATACAACAAATTCATAACATGATCTCTGTATGCACATTCTCAATAAAGGTTTTCAGTCCCTGAGGTCATTCTTAATGCTTGTATGGGCAATTTCAAACTCTGCAAAATAATGTATGTACTATAATAAATAGTTTAGGATATTTTTTAATGTACATGGAATTATTGAATTCCCCCTGGACAAGTGAAGTCCGTCCAAATGTCCGAATATAACAATATGCATGAATATCCAGCATCCCATACAGCTAGCCAGCTAGATAACTGCTACTGTGCGTTAACATAAACAGCCATGGTTTTGTTCAGCATGATCAGTAGCCAAAAACATTAGCCAATAAAGCCATTTAGCTTAGATTGTACAAGTATGTTCTAGGGTTTAAGGACTGTTATATGGGAGTCTGTGGTGTCATGCAATGACAGCTATTATACAAAATTAGGAGGAAAAGTCTGTTGTTTCAGACTATATAATTTGACTATAAACTATATAATTGGAATCAGCCAATCAATGGGAGGTAATAATTTAAACATTTTGGAGTTTAAGGGCTCTCATACCTGGAAAAGATCTTTCGTTTCAATTATTTTTCAATTCCTAATAGGTTTTGTCCCAATGTTATCCCTAATGAGCAAGCCAGGGGTGAAGGCAGTGAGGAAAAACTGCCTCAGATGTTAAGCCTAGGATGAAACCTTTAGAAGAACCAGACTCAAAAGGGAACCCATCCTCATTTGGGTGACACTGGATAGTGCAATAATAAATAATCCCTTCTACAACTGAGTGCAATATAGTGAAAAAACCTGAAATTTTAACCAGTAAACTGATAAAAAATGTAACAAAAAGTCCACACTGTTGAATATACTGTTCACGGATGGAGATTTGACTATAAAGTGCATAACTGTTCATGGCAATTAGTCCTAGCCATCATAGGAAGGCTGCTTATATCAATTGCAAAGCAATATTCACAGTTTCTAAGAATATCTTTAAACTTAAATATGAACTTAAAACTAAAACTAATCTTAAATTAAATCTAATCTTAAGCTTAAAGATCTTTGTGACTCATCGACGTGATGTCATGTCTGATGAAATGATAAAACACCTCCAGAGAAGAGGGCAGAGTAGCTCAGTGGTTAAGACGTTGGCCTACTGACCCAAAGGTTGTGAGTTCAAATTCCACCACAGCCAACCTGTCACTGCTAGGCCCCTGAGCAAAGCCCTTAACCCTCAACTGCGCAATTGTGTAAGTAAGATGCAAGTTGCTCTGGATAAGGGCATCTGCCAAATGCCATAAATGTAAATAGTAGTTAAAAAATCCACTTTTTACACAACCTACTGTTAAACAGTAGTCTGCTGACCACTACCAGAGCAGGGGCGTCCCTCGCTATTCTCAAAAAACTCCTGAAGACTGAGCTCTTCAAAGAGCACTTGCTCTCCTAACACCTCTAACAAACTAACCGCTCTAACCTCTTTTTCCTCCTTCTAATCCCTTCCTACACTAAACTACTCTTGCCCGCCCTCTGGCCCTAGTTATGTGTACCATATATCTATGTGCAATTACTTTTGTAAGTCACTTTGGATAAAAGCGTCAGCTAAATGCTATGTAATGTAATGTAATGTAATGTAATGTAAAACAGACTCACCTTGGGTGGGGTTGGACTGGCCATTGGTTTGCCATATGGTGATGCTGTGGAAGTGGGAGATGGTGCTGGTTTAGGCTGTGGCGAAACTGGACGTGGGAATGTTTTCTCCTGGTTTACTGGAAGGGAATCTTTGGCATTACTGACAGCTGGGGCAGGGGCAGGGGCAGGGGCAGAGGTATGGGTAGGGGCAGGGGCACTTGCTGGAGGTGGAGGAGGACCTGGTGGTACAGCAGGAGGTGCAGTGAAAGAGATGTGAGAAGTGACTTTGGGTGCAAGGTTAACCCCTCGTGGAGCTGCAGCGCTCACATTGTTTGCAGATTTGGGGCTAAAATTAGAAACAGGCTGGCTGGGAATGAACGTGGTCTTTGGAGCAGGTGCAGGTTTAACCTGCTGTGCTCCAGGTGCCGGAGCAGAGGCTGCGTTTGTTCCACCCTGTCTCAGTGTAGTACGAGCACGTAGCTCTTCTGCCCAGGGAGCAGGTGGAGGGCGATCCCCCAGCTCTGGTGGAGGCAGAAAAGACAGGGAGGGTTTGGGTGCTGTAGGAGGAGCTCCAGGTGGCTTCGGGGAGGGCACTGATGACACCTGACTGGACACCTGGACCACAGATATGCAAATATACAACTCAGGTGTCAGTTACAACAACGATCTGATTATGAAGAAGGTTTCAATATACACATTTTTTCATTGTAATATATGTCACTGCATGTTATCAAAATTAACTGGTTAAAAGCTACAAGTGACTGGTAAGACTAAATAGATCTAAGCCATGTACATATCTTCATACCTTTGGACTGAAATGTCTTCTTGTTTCCATTTCTGATAACATACCAGTTAGAGAGTCTAGCTGTCGGTCAAAACTAGTCTGCTTCTCCAATGATTTCTACATAAAGGAAAAAAAACCCAAAACAAACAGACAACTGTCAATCTGGTAACTGTGGAAACAACTGCACAGGAAAAACTGTACCAATAACATACCACAGGGAGGAAGAGTGATAACAACAGATACAAACTAAGAGGGAAGAAAATAGGCCTGTTGAAAAGTCCCACTAATTAACAGCCAGTTAAACACATCTTACTAAAGAAAACAACAATAAAATGAAAGGAAACCGGAAATGGCAAAAGCAAAAAAGAAAAATCCTAAACCTGAAAAGTATTTGAAATAATGCCATTTGAGAGACTTTACTCAATTAGTAAGGCCTGTCTGAAACGCAAGATTATCTGTGCTGAAATATTACATACACATAAAATAGTTCTCATCCTGAATTTACTGTTACTTCAGTACTATGTCAGTAAGGTGTTTTATAATAATCCGTCTGAGCAGGTACAATCGTATTTTATGTACTGACGCAATACCCACAACCCTGGTGAATTATGTTCACAGCCTCAGAGACCACTTTTACAATCTGATAGAATGTTACATAAACATGACTAGTTTAAAAAAAAATCATTTGATCTCAATTCTAGCTGAAGTGAAGTTACTTGAAGCAAGATAGCACACTATGAATCAATAGTAAGAGCTTAATATTAGAACCTGCAGTTAACATTCGGATGCGATGCTTATGGTCAGATCATCTCTTGGAATTTATGTAAAGCTTCATAATATAGTCCAAAACACCATTTAATCAAAGAGTAGCTCAAAATACAGTTTAGTAATGTAGTAACGGTAATGAAAATAAAAACAGTATGGTGCTCGTTTCACAACCCCATTTGCTGGCTCATAACCGCACACACACACACACACACACGGACACACACAGCTTGTGCTTATAGGGAGATATGAGCTAAGGGGGAAGTGGTCTAGCAGTTCACAGAATAGGAATAGTGAAGTTTGACTTACAAAGAGCCCACATGTGGTAGAGTACATTGTGCAGACATGATGCACCATTTACACTCTAATGCATTAGACTTGAAATTAAACAATGGAGATAGTGTTCAACATCCGCTTTGAAGGTTTTTATAACCCACACTTTTTATACATAATCTTAAAAAGAGCACCTGTACAATTTGGATAAATTGACATAGTCTTGAATAAAATTGTCTTTAGTATAAGATTTTAGATCTTGTGCAATTTAATGGCAGGGGCTCAGACATAAGCAGGCTCCAAGTATTATTCCTGGTGTTACACAATCCTGTAAGTGCAGCCATCTTCAGCTTGGCTCATTTTGGGGACTTTCTACATTCATGTCTTATCTTGCGAATGTGCCGCTGGGGCTAAGACTGAATGAATTGGCCAGTCAATAACAGAGACGAGGGAAACAAATCCATTCAGTTACGTATTGTGATTCTTTTGCACGGCTTTACATTTCATTCAGAGGTGGTGAATCATTTCTGTTCATCTGCAGGTGGTGTACGCTAAACTATTCACACATAAGGAGGCAGCACTGAATGCAGGGTGGGCTGAGAGAATTATTTTCTAACTTCATTTAGAAATAATAATTATGATGATGACGTACCAGAGATATGTGCTGCTCCTCCACAGTTTATAGAGGAACTTTGGCTTTTATAATTTAAAGTAGTAAAGGGGAGCTGGACATGAACCGTGCTCATGATCATGTCTAAAGCTTCAGATCAGAGTTATGACTGAATGTTTTTACATGATCTTGAATCTTTAAAATTATAAGAATAATAAGAAATAAAATTATAATATTGAAGTGAGATGTTTACAGAATCACAAAAAAATCCCTCAAATCGAATCAGAACATACAGTGCATCACAAAAATGAGTACACCTCTCAAATTTTTGCAGATATTTAAGTGCATCTTTTCATGGGACAACACTGACAAAATGACACTTTGACACAATGAAGAGTAGTCTCTGTGCAGCTTATATAACAGTGTAAATTTATTCTTCCTTCAAAATAACTCAATATACAGCCATTAATGTCTAAACCAC
>JAOVVG010000047.1:21454705-21469006 GCA_028566375.1 Leptodoras nelsoni | reverse complement strand
TTTGTCAGACAGGTCCTATTTAAGTGATGTCTTGATTGAGAACAGGTGTGGCAATAATCAGGCCTGGGTGTCGTTAAAGACAGGTGTCAGAAACCTACATCATCAGTGTCATCAGTCATGATACTTCATCTCACACTATGTATGTACAGTGGGCTCCTGACAGCATTAGTGTAAATGCTTCTCTTTTGCATTCCTTTCTAATGTAATACAACAATTTCGTTACAAGTAATATTACGGACAACAACTTGAGTGAAAATTTGAATCTTTGCGATATTTACACAAATTGCATTTAAATTGGTTTGATGTTCCGAAACATTTAAGTGTGACAAACATGAAAAAAATCAGGAAACCAGGGAGGGGGCAAAGACTTTTTCACACCACTGTAAGGGAATGTATAGCCCTGTAATGTCAGTCATGGAAAAAACATACATATACTAGATATATGCATAATAGGACAGCCCCATGAAGTGAGAGAAAGCACAAGAATGAAGTGAAATAAGCATATCAAATTTTAAAATAGCAGCATAGGCAGTTCTTGAGATATTGAAATTGATGGAATCAAAGTACTGTATATGATATTGTCCACCATACATTGGTGGGAAAAAAATGATAAATAAAAAAAACAAAAAACAAAACAAAACACTGACAAAACTCAGACTGCCAGCTCTGCACAGCACCAGAACTGGACAATCTTATTTATTTTGTTGCTTAGGATTGTTTATTATTTTCCCTTTGGTTGCTTTTGACAAGTATTTCCATTTCAGATGGTTCACACATTATAGGATTCTCATGTATGTTGGAGGACTTGGGTCAACTTGACCCTTTAGAAGAAAGGATCACTGTAAATGAATACAAAGTGGTTTTGAATGATCGTTTTTATCCTATGATGAAACATTTCTATGTTTTGGAAGTGGTCTTTTCTACCATGACAATGTCCCTAACCACAGGGTATAAGGGCTCACCGAATGGTTTGATGAGCATCAAAGTATCTCATAATAAATAAATAACTCATATTCTATGGCTGTTACATTCTCCAGATACCAACCCAGTAGAATACCTGTGTGAGATTTTGACTGGCATGTTAGATCATGACAGCACCACCATCATCAAAACAACATCCAATATTGCTAATACATTTTATGTTGGTTTATAATTTAATTTGTCACCCGTATGCAGAGAGCAAGAGGTGCTGAAAAAATCTTTCCTTTAATTGGGCACTTTACCCACCTTTCATCAGGTGGATACTGACAAGGTTCATTGCACACGCAGTGAGAGTGAGTAGTGAAGTAAGTGTGCTTTTAAAGGACCTTCCCATAAGGCACTGTCATTAAAAATACATCAAGGTACTAAGGTACAAACAGATGCCTGTGAGAGTGCGGACACTATGCAAATGCAAATTAAGAATGTTTTAAATGCCAGTGCAAATTTGCCATCAATTTATATACAGACACTGATTACATTTTAAAGTAATAGCGCCAATATCAACAAGAACAATCCAGACTGGCAGAGTGGATCTAATGGCCAAGCCTCCCTAACATGTATACACAGTAGTCATGTCCTCTTCAAATGATGCACTCAATTTTGATCTACACAGTTTTACGTCACAGACTTGTGCAAATCTTGTAATTCTAAAGTAACACACCTTTAGCTAAAATACTAATAGCAATTAAATAAAGAGAAGTCACTCAGAGACCAGGGATGTGCTGAAACCTAATTATCACAGGCCCCTATGTAATTAAGTCATCTTTAATTAGGATTGCACTCAGTGAGAAGTGGTGAAAAATGAATAAAATAAAAGGGACAGAATTTGTTAGAGAAACCCTAGTGCAGGTGACCTATTGCTCCTGTTAGTGATGATCCCATTTTTTTGGGTGTGATAGGCTGCATAATTAAGCTGCAGTAGCTGTGAGAGCTAATACATTCTATTGTAGTACTGTAATGGAGCGCCTGAAAACCACAGAGAGACAGAAAGAGAAAGTGAGATCATATTCTGTATGTTTAATATGTATGCGTTTTGCTGCTTTTTTGGCTAATTCGCTATTCTCTTTTATCTACACATTCCTTTTCCTCTCTCCCTTAGTCTGTCTTTGTTGTGAGAGACTTTTTTTTGCAGGTCAAGCTGAGCTCATGATGAAAGCACAGTGGGTGTGCACTAAGGTGAAAGGTGTTAGGATGTGATTCAATTACACTGTCAGTCATACTAGACTGTATGCTGACAGGACCACTGTGAGAAACCCAGAGCCTATGTGCAGCCATTATTGAGACAATCCAACACCTGATGATTCACCTGTTTAATGTCAACACCAAAAGATTGATCTGCATTCTGTCGCCTCCTTCTCTAATTCATTTTTATTCTCTCCTTCTTCCTAAAGCGGCAGATGGGGTTCCAGTACAGAAAGATGGGGAACAGGTAAGCCTGGCAAAATAACAATAGTAATAAATCTCTCAACAGCTGACTCCTACAGCTCTAAGCCATATACAGGTGAATGAAGCAGAAGCAGCCTAATCTAAGATGCAGGCCAATGAGGCCAGTGTTAAGTAAAGATGCCAGCTGTTCTCTTAGACTGATATAAGCAAGAAATAACTATTTAAATACGTGTATTACACTTCATAATGATGCTAATGCTTCATGCCTCTATGAAATCTCATCCAAGATGTGTTCTGTATGAATACGAATAGTACGTTCTGTGTTGGGTTCTGTGTCAAATTGTGATTTAGGATGTTATTGGACTGTCCTTGTGGTATAAGCATCACCATTGCTACATTACCTCGTAGCCATTTCTCCTTGTCTTTTTTCCTCCTTCTCTTTTCCATTATTACAGAGCTATCGAACTTAACAATACATATACATGACAGTTCATAACTCGAGACTAGATGGACTTTTCCGAACTAGATAGATGAAGACCTAATGACGTTCTTACTGAGATAGGCTTATCAGATATTAATGACATATTTCTTTGTCAGCTCAAGGACTTTGACACTCACACCCTCTCTCTAAAGTGAAAACGTTATCCAGAAACGTAATCAGATTCACAAGACAAGGTCCAACAATATATTTAATAAGAAGCCTATTATAAGATTATATCTTTTACATACAACTGATAGCCACAGACGTGCAATTTAATAATGACAATGTAACAACTCTCCATCCATCTAATATCCCGTATCATCTGAAAAATGAAGTGAGCTTAAATACACACTGCTGCGTTGGTCTTTTCTACCATGACTGTGCATGCAAGGGGATCCAACATGTTCCACGATTTATCATTTTCAAAATATTTAAACACAGATGCAATGATCTACTTCATCAGTGTCATCAGTCATGATACTTCATCTCACACTATGTACGTACGGTGGGCTCCTGACAGCATTAGTGAAAATGCTTCTCTTTTGCATTCCTTTCTAATGTAATACAACAATTTCATTACAAGTAATATTACGGACAACAACTTGAGTGAAAATGAATCTTTGCGATATTTACACAAATTGCATTTTAATAGCATGAGGAAGAGACCATTATTTGCATGTAATATATACTCATGGCTAATTCAAACTGATAAAGCACTCTGCATTTTTTTTTCAAACTGCAAGGTCAGTATCACAAATGTGCTTACATTTAAATAGGGGCCTATAATAAATAATCAAGATACTGAAAGTTTACTTTCATTCTTTTTATTCTCATATTAAATTAAATGAAAAAATCCCAGATTTTCAATGTGGTCTCAGATATTTGGATCCCACTGTGGGTGTGTGTGTGTGTAGCTATTACATAATGCTTACATCCTTGCATGCTTGCCATCTTGTGCTTGAGTTTGATCTCAGTGTTTGATGCATGTAGGCAAGCAAAAGTATATGGAAAGATGGTTTCAGGACATCAGTGTTTGAAAATAGTTTTTGAAAATAGGTTCATTAAAATTCCAGTGAGATCTCTCCTCAAAAGTGTGAGAAGAATGTGCTCTCACAAAGAGTGCATAGTTACACTACACAGGTTGCACATTTAATAACACACCATAGTAGCATTCCCACAGCTATTCTCAGTTCTTACATATTAAAGAATTTGTATTAAAGCAAACTAGTCGCAGGGCAAGCAACAGGAATATATACACAAATGCTCTGGACACCTGGAAATCCTTCAGGAGCGACTTCTTAGGTCAAACCCTGTGGGAGCAAGTAGAGAGGATGTAAGATTGTAGTGCTCTTAAATAACACATACCTTCTGCTTTAAATGCATCTGTATAGTACACATGGCAGAACTAGGAGAAACAACTATTGTTCCATTGTTTTTCTTGAATCCAGTGTGAGCATTTTCTATATAAAGGTCATAAGACCTATTGTTCTAACCAGGAGTAAGCAGACCACACGATGCATATGGTAGTGTGATAGCGATGGCAGTTCTTTACCCCAGGCAGCCGTAAAATGCCTGCAGTCTCATAGCGCTGGGTCAGGATCCTGCAGTAAATTGGCTTGTGGAGTGAAAACAATACACCCAAAAACCCAAAGAGAGAGAGAGATAGAAATGTCTGTACACACAACAGTTCTCTAGAACTAAATAGATTCTTACATATCATAAATACTTACATATCAATCTATATCTTTATATTCAAAATGTTAGATGAAAATCCTTTGAACAACATGCATCTATACTGTAAAAACAATAACATGCAATTGTCACAGGCTGTTTTATATGCTAGGTACCATACTGGCTCTGGTGTTTTGTGGTGTGTGACAATCATATCAAGTAGGGTCTCTTCTAAATCTGTGCAAAATAGACATGGCCTTGTTCAGAGCATAGCTTAGAGAAAGGTCTTTTGTCTGTCTGGGCAGTGGGCTGAACAGTATATTACTGACTTTATAAAAATGGGCAACTAGAAAGTAATACATACAGGAATGACAATCTTTATGTTGTGGTAATCAAGGAAATATTTTCATGAACTCTCTACTATAGTCTTTCCTAACACAGCTTCCTGACAAAACAGTCAACTTCCTCCCAACACTCTGCATGTGGGTAGATAAGACTGAGCATTTTTGTGTTTTACAAATTCCATTTCCAGTTGGGACACTTAAAATACAATAAAATCTGAAATCTGTAATTTGTTACAGATCAAAAGTCACTTGAAGCTTTATTTAAAAGACTAGAATATAGAATAGAGTATAGAAATTGATGCCTGCAACACACTCAAAAAAATGGGTCAGAGGCATGTTTATCATGTGTCACATCACCTTTTTGATTATACTTTTTAATAAATTGGGAATTAAAGTTACTAATTGTTGCAAGTGTTTTTGCTGTATAAAAGACTGAGCTGCTCAACAGGCTGTGGTCACTGTTGTCTGACTCTCTTCATTATTCTCTACACATTGTCTGATTTTTAAAGAATTTATTTGCAAATAATGGTGGAAAATAAGTATTTGGTCAGAATGATCACAAGAATGATGAGCAAAAATCCCAGAACCACACGGGGGACCTAGTGAATGACCTGCAGAAAACTGGGACCAACGTTACAAAGGCTACCATCAGTAACACACTACGCCGCCAGGGACTCAGATCTTGCAGTGCCAGTCGTGTCCCCCTGCTTAAGCCAGTACATATCCGGGCACGTCTAAAGTTTGCTAGAGAGCATTTGGATGTTCCGGAAGAGTGTTGGGAGAATGTCATATGGTCAGATAAAACCAAAGTTTGGTATAAACACAACTTGTCGTGTTTGGAGGAGAGTGAATGCTGAGATGCATCCAAAGAACACCATACCAACTGTGAAGCATGGGGGTGGCAACATCATGCTTTGGGGCTGTTTCTCTGCAAAGGGACCAGGACGATTGGTCCATGTACATGAAAGAATGAATGGGACCATGTATTGTGAGATTTTGAGTGCAAACCTCCTTCCATCAGCAAGGGCATTGAAGCTGAAGCTGAGTCTTTCAGCATGACAATGATCCCGAGCACACTGCCAGGACAACAAAGGAGTGGCTTCGTAAGAAGCATTTCAAGGTGCTGGAGTGGCCTAGCCAGTCTCCAGATCTCAACCCCATAGAAAACCTTTGGAGGGAGTTGAAAGTCTGTGTTTCCACCAACAGACCCCTCCTCTAGAGGAGATCTGCATGGAGGAATGGGCCAACATACCAGCAACGGTGTGTGCCAACCTTGTGAAGACTTACAGAAAACGTTTGACCTCTGTCAAGGATATATAACAAAGTATTGAGATGAACTTTTGTTATTGACCAAATACTTATTTTCCACCATTATTTGCAAATAAATTCGTTAAAAATCAGACAATGTGATATTCAATTTTTTTTTTCTCATTTTGTCTCTCATAGTTGAGGTCTACCTATGATGTCAATTACAGACAATTGGTGACTGACTAAATACTTTTTTTCCACACTGTATCTGGACTGCCGGCAGGCCAGTCAAGCCATGCTGTTGTAACACGTGCAGAATGAGGACTGGCATTGTTCTGCTGAAATAAACATGGAGTTCCTGGGTAAAGAATTGTCTTGACAGCAGCATATTCTTCTCCAAAATACCAGTATAAGCCTCCACATCAATGGTACCTTCACATACTGTATATGCAGATCACCCATGCCATGGACACTGATGCATCCCATGCCATCACAGATGCTGTTTTTTGCACTTTTTGTTGGTAACAATCTGGATGGACCTTTTTGTTTTTGGCACATACAATCCAACATCTGTTTAAAAAAAAAAAAACAAGTTGAAATGTGGATTAGTCTGACCATAGAACATTCTATTTCCATTCTTTGCAATCTTATGATAAACATTGTATTTGAAATGACTGACAATTCCACGACCCATCTTTGCTTGCAAAGACTAAGCCTTTGGTGATCTTGATGACCTACCTGTTATCAGTTAAACAGCTTATTATGGAACCTTCCAGTGTTACATGTACAGGCTGAGCCAGAGAGTTCTGACAAGTTTTCAATCTTTTCAATCTTATTTTGCCTCTGTCCCAACGTTTTTAGTGTGTTGCAACCATACATTTCTAAACTTGTTTATATTGTACAAATAGAATTAAATTTGTCATTGAAAACACTGAAAATCTTTTCTTTGTCCTTTTGTCTGTTAAATAATGGTTCAAGTGAATTAACAAATTACAGATTTCAGTTTTTATTGCATTTTTAGAAAGTGTCCCAACTTTATTGGAAATGGGGTTTGTAGATTTTCTTTCTAATACTAATAATGTATAATTGCCATCAGGCAATTATAACAATACACACTGACATACAAACACAACATATTTCCACCTCTGTTTTCTGTCTTGAACAAAGATTCCCTCTCTTTTCCTTTCATTCTTCTATACCTCCTTCTACTTTGCATATTTTTAAAAACTGCCTTCTTCTGTCACAATCCCTCTTTCCTTCTTCCTGTCTCTTTTCTATTGTTGCCATTCTTGCTGTCTTCTCCCCTTTCCCCATTCCTCCCTTTCCCCATTTTCCTTCCCGTCTTTCCCTCAGCATGGCCGAACAGACTTTTCATGGGATGGAATCAATGTAAGTGTTGTGATTATCAGTCCCTCATTTTATCTTTCTTTCTTTCCATCACTTTTCTTCAAAACTTACATTAGATAGCTTTGGCCTTTGCTTCACCCATCATTGCAGTACCTATGCTCTCTCACTCTCTCTCTCTCTCTTTCTCTCTCTCTCTCTCTCTCTCTCTCTCTCTCTGTCCAATGACTTTGCAGTAACTAGTTGCACTATGGTAGAGCTTACTGCTAACCAAAATGCCACAAACTACACTTCCCAAAATGCAAGAGGACAGACACTGAGCAGCAGACTGTTGGGAAATGTAGTATTTCATACCCATGTTGAAACACTAACTCTGTGTCTATCATCACCTCTTCCATCACCTCTGCCCTTTCTATCCTTCCAAATATTCATGAAATTTCACACTCAATTTTCCCTATCCTCTCTGCTGAGGTGCACGTCCTGCTCCCTCACTGTTCCTCTTCTGCTGCATTCCTTTTTTTCTTCCCATTCCCTCTTTTTCTCTGTCTCCACTATCTTCTTCCCATCCAGCTATCCATGGAGGACACGACCTCTATTTTGCCCCGGCTAAAGAAGCGGAATTCCAACGCCTACAGCATTGGTGCTCTGGCTAAGTCCTCACTGTCAGGTGTGTCAGGTGTGTGTCTGTCCTGTAAACTGGTAACTGACCCCATGTTGGCTCCAGTCTGAGTGGGTGGAGATGGAGGCAACATGGCCCCTTGTGGGTGCCCTTTTCACTCCCTGTTTCCATTTACAATGCTCGCCAATGGCATGTGAATCCATTGGTGGAATATCAGATTTCAGAAGAGATGCTTACTCAGAACGAAATACACTACCCACAACACATTTTTTTTCCTATGGCTTGTTGTTTTGGGAGTGGTGATGGACGGGAATTGCAGTTATTTTTGTGTGTTAAGTGCTTGTGGAGTGCGGCGTGGTAATCAGTCAGTGTTTTGTGATGTATTAGTGTCTTTCTGTCTCTCAGACTATCATGTGTGTGTACTGAAGTGCAGTGCAGTCTGCTGTATTTTTCAGATTTTCCCCCCTTAATGTTTAATTTATAGTCATCATTTCATGATGAGATTAGGGAAGGTGAGGTCACCCCGTCTCTTGATATCATATTTATTATAGAAAACTGGCATTACCAGCTTAAATAATTGATGAGACCATTTCTCCCATGAATCTTATGTAAGCAGTCATATGTATATATATATATATATATAGTGAAAATGCAGTATATTGTACTATAGGTTAGGTTTATACAGATGTGGTTTATGCAATATAACACAAGCTACATTACAGGAGTTGTGGCCGTAAACCTGGTGTTTATTAGTGAAGCAGAGTGCAGAGAGATTATTCCAACAAGCCACAGTGTCATTTCTCAGACTGTTCCCTCATCTTTCTCCAATTAACCTTGTAAATTCACCTTCATCTGTCAGAGTCGTAGCCATTTTCTTTCCCCGAATCAATTTGCACACACTCTCATTAGATAACAGCTTTACATTCACCTAATCAATTCAAATCCTCCATTCCTTCCACCTCATTTGTCACATCGGCCCAGCTCCTGAGCATGTATTGGCTGTGTAAACACCATGTTAGTCCCTTTCATCTGTCATATCACTGCATCACAAATGTTTGTTGTCTGCAAATGACAAACATTACAAAACCTGTTCACCCTACCATCTCTACAATACTCTCTTCTGATCTCTTATTTTCTTCATGACACCTTCTCTTACTCGTCTTTCCATCCAGGAGTGACTCGGTCTATGAAGGACAAGGTGACAAAGCCGACAGCCATGGCACAGGGCCGTGTGGCCCATATGATAGAGTGGCAGAACTGGGGCATGCAGACAGTGGGAGTCGGAGGTTCCAGTGCTGGTCGGACCTCCACCCGCAATCTTCAGCATGAGCGCAAGCTGGAAAACGATGCCTACAGTGACCTTAGCGATGGAGAGAAGGAGGCACGCTTTGCAGCAGGTAAAAAAAAAGAAAGAAAAGGATTAATTATGAGCCAATACCCACCAACACCCAATCAGCAATCTACATGCATGAGTAACTACAGTGTAGAGTCTGGTGTTACACATTGCATCAGGTGTTACTTCAAAAAGGCACTTAATACCCATTATGCTTGTTGTGCAACTTGTTTGAAAATAAATCAGTGAGGGTGGATTATGATTTTTATTTACATATAGTGATGGTGAGAATATGGCAGTGATGTGCAGAGCTCTTATTATCTCATATTTATAATATAATGTCTCAGCTATCTCAGCACTTGTCCTCAATATTCAGAATTCAGAGGAAGTTTATGATGATGCCTCATGCTGTGCTGGGGATTTAAGATGTAGGAAAATGAGCAGAGTGAGCAGGAGGGAGAATACTTGCTTTGATTGCGTTCAAGTAAACCAAGAAAATCTAAAAGCACCAACACAGTTTCTTAACCAGTGTGCTACCACTTTACATTTATCATACCTCAAGCATGCTTTGTCCATTATCAGATGAACCAAGACCAATTTTATGACACAATATTTTCCAGGTTTTGATAATAAAATTGAGTCCTTGATCATACCTGTTTACTTCCGCCTATTTCTTCTTTAAGGTGTTATGCAGCAATTTGCAATATCCGAGGCCACTTTGTTAGCTTGGAACTCCATGGACGGAGAAAGCATGAGTGCAGGTTCCAACCAAGGCAGTGTTGCCCATCTGAGCGAGGCCAATCAGGAGAGCATCACCAGCCGAGGTACTTTAACTCACAGAATCATTATGATCATCTTTAATTGTTTACTGCAAATCTGGGAAATACATCAGGATAATTTATGGGCCATTTATAGCAGTGCATGGTTATAAAAATGGACGACAGAATTAAAAATGATGGTGAGGAAGACACCAATTTATACAGCATTTTAATACATGACATAAAAATATGGTTTTGTACTGTAGTCAACATATCAGGAATTGGAAAGAAATCCCATAAATTTGGTTTTATCAATATTCTATAAACCACATTTCCAGTTGGGAAAGTTGGGACACTTTCTAAAAAGGCAATAAAATCTAAACACTGTAATTTGTTAAATTACTTGAACATTTATTTAACTGAAAAAATACAAAGAAAATGTTTTCAGTATTTTCACTGACAAGCCTAATTGTATTTTGTACATATTCAAAACAATAGAAAAAAAGCTGGGCCAGAGGCAAAATAACACTGTTCTGGAAGGTTCCCAATTAGCAGTTTAACTTGTAACAGGGGAGGTCATCAAGATTGAGTATAAAAGGAGCATCCACCAAAGGCTTATACTTTGCAATCATTGTCACTTAACACAGTCTGCCGTTGCATCAAGAAATGCAACCTGCCATTGTATTATGTGAACAGAAAGCCATATAAACCCTGGCAAGTTATCTGGGCTTGAAGTCATTTGAGATGGACCAAATGACTTGACCGAATGTTTATGGTTAAATGAATCCACGTTTCAGCTTTTTTTTTTTTAGAGAAAAATGGATGTTGGATACTGTGTGACAAAGATGAAAATCTGTGATGGTATGGGCTGCATCAGTGCCCACAGCATGGATGATCTGCATATACAGTATGTAAGGGTACCATTGATGCAGAGGATTATAGTGGTATTTTGTAGAAACATATGCTGCCATCAAGACAACATCTTTTCTCAGGAACTCCACACCTATTTCAGCAGAATAATGCCAGGAATTGAGTTACAGTTATTCTGCATGAGTTACAACAGTGTGGCTTGACTGGCCTGCCTGCAGTCCAAAATGTATCATAAAGAGGAGAATCAGACAATGGTGACCTGTTGAGCAGCTCAAGTCCTTTATACAGGAACAATGGGCATAAACACTTGCAAAACTGCAACAATTAGTATCTTCAATTTCCAAATGATTAAGAAGTATAGTTTTTTAAAAATGATGTGACCCTGTGGTAAACATGCCTCTGTCCCAATCTTTCTGAGTGTGTTGCACCCATCAATTTCTAAATTTGTTTAAATTTCACAAATATAATTAAGCTCATCATTGAAAACACTGAACTGATCTCATCTTTGTCCTTTTGCCTGTAAAATAAAGGTTCAAGTGAATTAACAAATTACAGATTTTAGTTATTATTGTATTTTTATTGCATTTCTTTGCATTTTAGTTTGTATACCAGTTTAGGATTTTTCAAAGTGCAACTTGAAATCTTGTAGCCAAACAAATAATACAGCACAGCATAATCAGCTGAGAAGTGGATATTACCACCATTCAGCACAAAGAGAATCGTTTATATTGTCAAAAAGAATAATGATCATTTTTTGTGGGTGAAAAAAGGGGTAATATTCTCCACTTTATTTGAAATTCAGAATACACTGAGACCAAAATACCCAAGGGTCAAGAATCAATGAGTCTCTGAACATTTCTCACCTTGATGAAAACCTTTGCTTATGACTCTTTCCACTCACTCTTGCCTCTCAATATCATCCTACATCTAAATATATTTTAAATGATTTGGTGGTTATTGACCTTCATATCAGTCTGATCCTTTTTTAAATCCATCTTCAAAGTTATTTTTGAATCCTACACCTCAACTCATTAAAACCAGAAAAGTGGTCTTAAATGTTATGACTGGCAGCTATCACTGCATTTGCTGAGACTGAGCCTTCAGTAATATGATGAAACCCTTGTACAACATTTCTGTGAGATGTTCTTCCACAGTCTGAACCACGTGATCAGATCATGCAGTGTATTCACTAAAAGAATACGCGCAGGAATTTGAAAAGCTGAGACAGTGGGTTGGTCTTATTCAATGTACATTCAGAGATCCCTAATAATACTAATTAAGGCTGAACAATTTAATAGCTCTATGAAGATATGATGCTATTATAAAAAGGTTTTCTTTTTCGTTTTCAGACCAGATATTACACCACTCCTCTGCAGAGGTGTGGCCTCACACATACGTCTCCCAGGGCCTTTACTGCCTTTCCTCTTCAGATGCTTGGGAGCCAATCAGCAACGAGCAGTCAGGAGTGGTCTCTCCAGCCACAGGCTCCTACGTCATGACTGGTGGAGCTTCCTGTGATAGTGGCTATGATGGAAATGCTTCAGCTCACTTCCTGTCACAGCAGCAACAGCAACAGTTCATCCACCAACACCACAGCCAATTACAACAGATACAGCAGCTACAGCAGATACATCAATACCAGCAACAACAGATACTGCAGTATCAGCAACAGCAACAGGTGAAAGCACTGCTAGCAATGCTGAAATGTACCTTGACTAGCCTTCACTGCAGCTATCATCCAGTTTATAGTGAAGATGATTTGAGGCTCATTTGAGGGTCTTCATAAGTTGACGTGGTGCTAGACAAATATCCTCACCTTTATTACCCAGTGAAACTTTTTCAAAACCTCTCTCAGATAGAAGATGCCACTGCAACATTTAAAGACAAGAAAAATCAAAACTGACCTTTTTGCCCTCAGTGCCAGATCATTAAAAAAAAAATACAAAAGACATTTCTTCCATAATCTTGTACTATTAAAAATCAGAAAGACATGCCAAGTCAAACATGCTGTTTCACCCAGAAACGTGAGAATGTGAGAAAAGAAAATGTATTTGAACTTCCATTTCACATTGTCTTTAATAGCTGACACACTATGTTTGCATTTTTCCAACAAAATAATTTGACTACCCACAAGCAGTAGTTTTAGTTCTTAGCTAAAATGCCAGCTAGCTACTTAACTTACAAAAATAAAATCCTAGCACTTATGGTGTATTGCACTAGTATATTATCAACCTAGCTAGCTTTCTGAACTATATTTTGACAACTAAAGACAGCTATTAAGCAAGATTCTAGCTCGCACTAACTAGACAGCTAGCTTCCTAACTATCTAACACGTTAGCAATCAAAGGAGTTTATATAATGTGCATTCTGGAGCTTAGCCTTGTAAACATGTTTCTAGCATAAACCATTTTTTTGCTAACACCAAAAAGGCACATATTTACTGTGTATTTAAAAGTAAACTCCACCCACTGGTCTCCATGAGGTGCACTAAGAATGATTTCCCCGCTAGGAATATGCACATTTTACAGTAACAGTTTAAAAATATTCACTTGTAGCTGTAACACCTTAACTTGCAATAATCTTCTCCATCATTTCTGCTGTCTTTTTCCACCACTGTTGTTAGGTTGTGTGTATTTGTCTCTTGAGACAGGACTGCCTATCAGCATGTGATCTCAGCTCACTCACCCATGCGGTTCAGATTACAATTAAATTGTAGTTAAGGATTTATATGCTTATGAAGTGGCACAAAGTATCACAATGATATGTTAATATTTAAAACCATGTTGACAGAACTTTTCACACACATGAAATCAATAATTAGATCACTGCCTTAGAACTTCACTGACTAATAGCAATCATTTATATTCTTTCCTTCTCTGATTCCAGCTATTGGAACAAAGACTACATAGTGCCACACAGTCTTTACAGGCGACACCCAACAGCACCATCCACAGTCTACCGCCACTCACTCACCCACCCCTGGTGGACCTGTGGGGGCCAGGGCATACAGAGACCTACCAGGCAGAAGTAGGTGGGTATATAGGTGTGGCTGCAGCCAATGAGGGAAGTCTCACAGCCCCCTCAGAAGACATGGGAACAGAACACTCACCGTTACTGGAAGCTCAAGAAGAGGAAGAGATCAAGGTGAGGTCCTAGTCAACATGCAGGTCTTAACTAATCAAAGTACTATGTATATACAGGGGTTAGACAATGAAACTGAAACACCTGTCATTTTAGTGTGGGAGGTTTCATGGCTAAATTGGACC
>JAOVVG010000047.1:21440262-21454605 GCA_028566375.1 Leptodoras nelsoni | reverse complement strand
CATACCAGGAAACGTTTTCCACCACCAGCATCACGTAGTGATCTGGCCACTATCCTGCAAGAAGAATGGCTTAAAATCACTGTGCAGGACTTGTATATGTCATACCCAAGACGAATTGATGCTGTATTGGCCGCAATAGGAGGCCCTACACCATACTAATAAATGATTAGGGTCTAAAATGACAGGTGTTTCAGTTTCATTGTCTAACCCCCGTACAATTATATACAATACTGTGCAAAAGGCTTATTGTTTTTGGGTACAACTTTTGTTATAGTTTTTTTGTTATAAAACAATATAAAATTGTTGATTTTCTACGTTACTTTTCTAACAAAAAATTAAATGTTACACAAAAATGTTTGTATGTCAGTAATGAAAGCAGCACATTACATAACCAGCCACTTTTCAGACAAATAACACAATGAAGGCTGCTGGGTTTTGCATACAAAGAAAGAAATAAGTGCGACAGTCAAAGTCTCCAGAAGAGCTGTGGCAGATTCTCCAAGACGCTCAGTAAAACGTACAGCTAATTACTGTACAGTACGATGCAGAAGTCTTAGGCACATGCAAAGACTCGCTGTAAAGCAAAAACGCCTTTGAACCTAATGAAGATGTTTCTACATAAAAGAAAACACTATAAAGTGCAGTTAACAGTAATAAACTAAAGGAAGTCAATATTTGCTGTGTCTTTTCCTTAAAAAGTGTTCCCAGGTACAATGTGTGCAGTTTTATAAGGAAATTAGCATTTAAGTTTTGGTCTGTTATGTAATCTGTTACTTTCATTATTCACATACAAACATTTTTGTGCAACATTAAATCTTTTGTAAGATAAAGTAACATTTGGAACATTTTATACTGACTCAATAATGCAGAAGTCCAAGACAAAAATATCAGTAACAAAAGTTGTACCTAAAAACAGGTGCCTAACAGGTGACTTTTATATTGTACAGTTGTGTATAATAATGTTTTCCCCTTATCTCAGGAGGAAGAGGTAACGTTATGCATGGAACCAGAACCAGTGACTTTAATTCCTTCTCCAGCTGCACAGAGAGAGGAAGTGACCTCAGCAGGAGGAACTAGTCCAGGACAGGTCCCTGGAGAATCAATCACAGAATGGAAACCTTCTGATGTCTCACCGTCTGTTAACGAAATGCTGGAGGAAAAAGAGGAGGAGTCAGAATCCTCATCGGCCAGTGCCACGGCAACAAAATGAGTGTTAGGAGCAGGAACAAAAATGGATTTTGATCAACATTTAATGCTACATAATCAACTATTTGAACTGATCCATCACTTTTCAGGAATCTCTCCTTTGTGGTGGATCTTGTGTGAATTCAAATACAATAAGGAGAAAACGACAGAATTTTCTAACAAACATTACACTTCTGAAGAGGAGCACAGGAGGGAGAGAGCGTGAGAGAGGCTACACAAAGGGATCTGGAGAGATGAGTACAGACAAAGGTTAAACTGAGGTTAAATACATGCATGCTATTTACATGGTTGCTACTCTTTGTAAAGAATCTACAATAAACCATAATAACGAGGCACCAAAAACACCTGATACACGCAGCCCAAAAAGGATGGTTTCTAATAAAGCAAAAGCGCATAAAAGTAAGGTATACTGTAAAGTCAGCTGAGTTTCAATCAACACATTCTTCAGCCATTATAGATATCATGTATCATTATATAAGTAAAACTGATACCACAGAAAACTAATTATGAAATGGATTCGAACACCCATGGAGCAAAAGCTTTCTTTTCCCTATTGGTTATTCATCACTCATAAATTCACAGACATCTACACACACACACACACACACACACACATATCTATATATATATATATATCTCTGGCACATCAAGTTTGAGATTGACCTGCGCCTTCATAAAGACACATCCATGTGATGCTGTGAAGCAAATATAAGCAAATGTTGAGCCGAACCAAACTCACTAATAACCGAATAATTCTCAGTTCTGTTAATCCTTCATAAAATGTAATGCAGGCTTGTGAAGGCTGTAAACTGCACTCTTTTCCCGACCTGGGTTATGTGCGGAGCATCAGAAGTTATAGGCTTATTAACAAACACACAAGCAGCATACACACATACACACATTGTGCTGCAGAGGATTTTTATCATAGTGGGCTTCCTTATCTGTGTCACCTTTGGCATGCATGCTATATGCCAGTGTAATATGACGTCCCATACAGTACTGTATAGTAATTTATTCATTGAACCTTCCGACTCTGGCCTGGTCACTGGTACAAACAAGGCTTTGCTTGGCTGAGAGATTAAGGCACAGAGTCGCACAGCCTTTTGTATTTTGGTACCATCCTGAGAGGAATAAGAATCTACAGACCCCTGAGTGCATACCTTTATGGGATTTACCTTCACAATACATGGACTGGAATTTAATGGGTGTGGTTCATTTGCACTTTTGTTCAGTGACTATACATGTTCATGAACTGTATTTGGAATTTGAACAAAATCAGCAACATAAAAAGTCTGAACGGGCTACTTAATATATTAAGACATGCAAGTGTATGAGTGAGATGGATGAAAAATGCTGCATCACAAAAAACAAAAAAACAAAAACAAAAAAAACCCCAATACATATTAATTTAAGAAGTTTTCAATGACATTTATGTAAATACTGCTAACCCTTTTCAGTTACTTCTTTATTTTTATACTGTGTGTCTCGACGTGTCTCTTCTGTTCATAACACAACACAGCTTGTTGTACTGCTGGACATTTAAAGCCTGTATTGTACACAACTAGACGTAACTGACCTTGAGATCAACATATGTAAATAAATCAACGAAAATATGGACATATTATCTGGAAACATGTTTTAACAATATGGCTTCAGAATGAATGAGACGCGACCTCGTGAAGAACTCAGGCCAATAAGAATGGACTAGGTGTCTTCCTGCTCGCGATGGTTACTGGTGACCACAGGGGCTATGGCTGGACACACTGTGTGCTGAGTGTATGATCTGTTTGTGCATATGAGCTGAGCTAGAAGAAGAAGTAAAGGAAGACACAGTTTTTATCTCCTTTGCTCATTCTTGGTGTATATGATCAATCAAGGAGAACAAACCAGGACTGCTGCATATCCTGGCCAATTGAATTCCTTTTATTTATTTATTTATTTTAATTTTAATTTTTTTTTTCGAGAACACTTCAGGCGTCTTCTGAAGATTATGTGAAAGCCAAATACAATACGATAAAATTGTTTATTGACTTGAAAGACTTTATTTATTGATTGATTATTTATGCAATGTTGGGACAATGTTTATTTTTGTACAGAATTAAGAGCCCTCCCTCCAGTATACGATAGAGAACGTGTAGTTCTGCTGAGCTCCTGAGACAGGCATGGAGACTGGATATTTTGGATGTTTTTTTTCTGAGTGAGTGTGGATGTGTGCGTATATGTCTGTACATCTTTGTGGCTTTTTACTCAATCTTCTGCTAAGGCTCTACACATAACATTACATTATATGTAGGTAATACAAACACTCATGACCGTAGTGATATAAGAGCCAGTGTTTATAAGGCTTTCTTTTTTGTCTGTGCTTCTTATAGAGTTCTTATGATGCTCAGCTTGTCCAGTCTTAGTGCCTGGCAGAAGGGAGCACTGAGTGAATGATATGTGCTTGTTTATTTATTGAAGATTGTTTTTGGGAGAGGACTTCTTTATCTTTTACTGATGTAGTCATATTTGGTGGAGATGACATCACTCTTCAGTAAGATTAAGTTCCTGGCTGAGTTCCTCTTATTTTTGCTGCAACATTATATCTGATCTACTGAACAAATAGTTGTGAAGGAAAGAAGGAAGTCAGTTATGTGTTCAGCTATATATTGTTTGAACCTTAGGGATGGGAAGTTGGTTGATTTGAGAAATGTGTAAATGTGTCTAAAAGTCAAAGTTCAGCCAAATTAATGTAGAGCAGTTTGGTGCACTGGTTGGCATTTTCATATCTGGGATGCTGGAGTGATTAAAATAGGACATGGGCAATCTATTATTTGGGTACATGTTGTAGAAGTGAGTTGATTGAGCCGATTTCATACTTTGCATTTGAATTAATTTAGTTCAATTTCAGTTCAGCCAAAACAACATGCACACTAATTGTGTGTTGGTTTGCATCGCAGGGCTTGACTTGAAGATTGGAGAGCACTTCACAAGCCATCAAGAGCTAATTATACCAAACAAACAAGATCGGTTACATCCTCATAACCAGAAGAGTAATGTCATTTCCTGCTAGGTATTTTATTGCTTTATGTGTAAGATAAGAAATATGGATGAATATAGTAATAATCACAAACCAAATGTATTTCTTTGGTTATTACCGTTTGTGACTGCAGATTGTTTGTGATTTTTCAAATGTTTTGTATAACTCTACTGCCATCTTTCAATATAACACAACATAATGGGCATGACTCTATCAACTGTTTTCTCTGTTTTTTCTTTAGCCTCTATCTGTTTTCTGTTCTCTGTTTATTCATGTACTTATAAATCTGGTTTTCCTTTTTGTCGGAGGAATCCCAAAACAAAGTGATCATCATCCACAGGTTTTGTTTAAAAAGACTATGTAAAGGTTCAACCATTTGTTTGAAATGTGATCCAAATATGTTCTAAACAGACCGATGTGAATTCATTTGGATTTTATTTGGATATGGAATTATTTGAATAAGTGTAAGTGGGAATTCGATCTGTGATGCTTATATCTATGCATGCTTGTCTGAAGGGTCTAATGACATGGTTCTTCCAGTGTGCTTTCACCTCTCTCTCCCTGTCTCTGTCTCACGTTCTCTCCTTTTTCCTGCACGAGATAAAAATCCTCCCCAACCATAGACAAATACCCTGTCCTATTCTACACCTGCCCCCCCAATAACAATAATGAAAAACAAGCAAATAAACAAAGAAGAAGAAGTTATGCTGTTTGGTATTTATTTTCTGAAACAACACAATGCTCTTTAAGTTCAAAATGCAGCAAGGTCGTTAACAAAAATAATAATAATAATAATAATAAATAAGTAAAATTTTTAAAAAAATCAACAGAAAACATTAATCACATTTTGAGGACACTGGTAATAATTCCATAGTAATCATTTATATCAATAATATCATTAATAATTCATGTGAATCACAGTTGAGCAGTGTAATACAAGCCTTGGCAAAAATTATGGAATCAACACTCTTGGAGGATATTCTTTCAATTGTTTAATTTTGTAGAAACAAACACATCACAGAGACATGCCACAAAACTATCTTTTTTAACAAAAGATATAACAAAAATTGAAAAAAGATTTCAAAAACACAAAAAAAGAGAAAGAAATATAACTGTCAGTCACAATTGCTTTTTTTAGGTCATGTGAAATAAATATGGAATCACTCAATTCTCAGGAAAATTTTATGGAATAACTTGGTAATTTGCAGTTCTAAAACAAACATCTGCTTCAGATTAAATCTGCTAATTAGTCTTCAGTTAAAAATAGAGTGCTCACACCTTGGAGAGCTGTTGCACAAAGCAGATTGACATGACTCATCCAACATGAGAGATTATAAAACTACTTCAAGAAGGTAAATCATCATGAAACGTTGAAAAAGATTGGTTGTTCCCACTCAGCTGTGTCTAAAATCTGAACCAAGTACAAACAAAATGGGAAGGTTGTAAAAGGGAAGCATACTGGTAGACCAAGAAAGACATCAACGCATCAACATAGATAACTGATATGTCTTGAAAACAGAAAATGCACAACAAACCAAATGAGAAACAAGTGGGTGGAAACTGGAGTCAATGTCTGTGACCGACCTGTAAGAAATCTCCTAATAGAAATGGGATTTACATCCAGAAGAGCCAAAGGAAAGCCACCATTAACAGCTACACAGAAAAGAACAAAGTTACAGTGGGCTAAAGAAAAGCAATCATTGGCTAAAGATAAAAAGATAGCTTTGTGGCATGTCTCTGTGACTTTTTTTTCTAAAAATTAAACAATTAAAAGAATATCCTCCAAGAGTGGTGATTCCATAATTTTTGCCAGGGGTTATAAGAGAAACAAAAATCTATACTATTTGGAAGCCAATTTAATGGCTTGTCTAGATAATTGAAGTATTAAACCTGTTGATTAGATCTGATGTTCAAGGACCTGCTTCTCAATAACAGATAAAAGGGCATGCAGAAGTGAGAGCAACTGAGGGGAGCGTCCTGAGACAGGAGGGGAGAAACTTAGCCATGGGAACAAGGAAACTGTGTCAGCTGTAAAAAAAAAAAATACAGTAAAAACTTAACATCACATATCAGCCCATCTGCAGCCAGTGGAGCTCAGCGGAGACTCTCTACAGAGGGTTAAGTTTGTGGAGGTTTGCGGGAAAAACAGACAGTCCTTAAACCAGTTCATAGTCACTCTCTCCATTTGGCTTCTCTTCAGGCAGGGGATGGAGGGATGCGAGAGGGATGGAAGGAGAAGAGGGAGAGGAGGTGGAGGGCGTCTGCCCCTGAGCTGAATTATCTGAACTTCTGCTGTTGCTGTCTACACTGACCTTGCACTCTGTTTCTTTGGATTCGGCCAATTTGGGCTCTTCTTCATCTTTTGTTTCTTTCTTTTCTTCCTCACTCCACACCTCTGTGTCTCGAGTGGGAGAAGAGGGGGCAGAGGTTGGCTGAGGATGCTCCTTGGCTTTACGGCTGGCGTCTCTGAAACTAGCCAGAGGGGGGCGCAAACGCACGCCACTGCGAGTAGAACCTTCAATGGCCTTCTGAAGCTGTGGCAGAAAGGGATTGTTCATACATGTTCATACATAAACATATGGCATACATTTAAACACATACACACAGAAAATCAGATCATTACAATAATATTTCGTTTATTCATTCATCTTCAGTAACTGCTTTATCCTGGTCAGGGTTGCAGTGGTCGGAGCGTATCCCACGAACACTGGGCAGAACGTGGAAGAACACCTGTCCATCACAGGGCATCATGCACACACTCATCCACACAAAGGAGCAGTTAGAGTAGCCAGTCCTCAGGCTATTGGACAGTGCAAGGCAATCAGAGAAATCTGAAGGAATCCTACATGAGCATGAGGAGAACAAAAACTCCACACAACTCCTGAGTTCACAATCAAACCGGGGACCCTGGAGCTGTCAGGCAGCAACACTACCCACCGTGCCACCCATCACATACTTAACCAGCATAATTCTGAAACAAAGACTTAAACAAGAAATCATGGAGAAAGTGGCAAAAGATGGAGGATATGAGCATGACTCACCTCTTTAAGTGCTACCACCCCCACTAGTTTACCTATGCTGGTGACATAGGCATGACTGAGACCCAACAGCGAGAAAAGTGTGTGTGTCTGAAAGTGAGAGACGGAGAAATGTGTGTATATTAAAATCTGCAGCATGTACTATGTATAAAATGACAAATACTAATGCTTGTTGCCATCTGAGAAAAACATTTTTTGCAGAGGTCTGGACAATGTGTTATCAATCAGTGTCTTGGTGTTAATGCAAGACCAACACAAGCTTTAATTCACTGGTTGGCATCAAAACTATCTGCACAACTCAGTATCAATGGTCCAACTGCATATTTATGTGAAGCTACCTTATGCAGCGATGTTCTTTCCACCAACTGAAATGGGGAGGGATCAATGCGAATCTGATCAATATCGATCGGCTTATCCAGCTCAGCGTCCTCCCAAGCTTTGATCTGTACAGGCCAATCAGAATCAGCGATCAGCGAAGATGTTATAATGACTGATTGGGTTATGCAGAGATAAAGAAATAAAAGAATCATTTTGTTCACCTCTTCTGGAGTCATGCTTTCTGTTACAGGAGCGGGTGGCGTATCCTGGAAAAAGACATGAAGTCTGGTTAGTTTTTTGTGAAAAGATACGAAATAGAACAAGTGAGAGAAAGACAGCAAGAACAGGAACACAAAACAATGGCATTTTATTCATGGTAAAAATAAGAACATTGCTTTTTTTATTGTAGTTCACAGCCATTAATAATGTACAGTGTAATTGATGACAAATATGACAAATGAATTGCTTAGTCAGAGAAAGAGTGGGTCAGTGTCCTAGAAAGCTGCAAATGCCTACAAAAAGGCAGAAGTACTGCTGAAGATGCAACATAAGAAAATAGAAGAATTTGTCTCCACCTAGTGTTACAGCTATACAGTGAAGAGTTTTGATTAACAAACAATGCTTTTTCAAATCTAATTTCCAAAGGGAAAAAGGTAGCTAGATGGCACCACTGTTTCAGAACAAACGATAAACCAGGCCACTGTAGTTATATTTCTGATACAGACTTTCTTCCCTGATTGAGGTTTATGCATATGTGTAGCTGCACCTGTGACTCAGCCTGCTGTGATGAGGATGACTTCGACAAGAGGCGATGAAATGCACTCCTCACGAACATGAGTACACCTGTGATTAATCATAAGATCAGTGCAGACATGAACCGTTCTACCGACTCAAATGCAAAATCCATATCTCTGTCTGTTTCATACAAACTCAAAACCAGCCAGATAGTAAGGAATATCATATGCAGTGACAATCAGACCAGTCATATTGGGAAATTTAATTAGGAAATGACAGAAAGGGACTTGTAATGCACTGGGTAGGGAAACTAGAGGAAAGGGCCTGCAGTGTATTTGAAAAAGGGACAAAGGGACAAAGAGACTAGACCGAAAAGCTCCAGTGCATTTGAGAATGGGATTAGATTTCTAGAAATAGGCCTTCGGTGCATTTGGAAAAGGTAATGGGGGCTAGAGGGCAGAGCCTCCCATGCACTGGGAATGTAGTCTAGGGCATTGTATTGGGAAGTGGATCTAGGACACTTGAGGAAAGAGCAAGTAGTGCATTTGGTCTGGAAATCTCTCATGTATATCAAATGCTTTCATTTTTTGAAACTTGCTTCTGACAATTGTATTCATAATTATTGTAAGTAACAGAGCAGAGATACAAATCCCCCACCTGAGCCAGACTCCTCAGGGGCTGTGTGATTGGTGGGATCCCCCACAACGTCCAGTGGGCCGTTCTGCTTCTCAGACACTGTGTTTTCCTGCAAATTAGACCAGACATCCAAGTCCAAGAAAACTGTAAACACATCTCGTCCTGATTTTTTAAATGTAACTGAAGGCCGATCTTGGCAGGACTACTTTCACTGTGTAATATTTGTAATAACATTTTTCTATCATCTCCTGTGGGAAACTCTTGTGTCTGGACAGCAATTAGTTTTAAGTGCAATAAGCGTGTTTCTCTGGAGTTATTTTTCATTTATTTCACGTCATATAAATAGAATGTGGCTGCATATGTGTAGTTATCATAAAATTCCCTTTAATATCTTGACTCACAAAGTGTTTAATATTGATATGTGGTGGTGCAGTGGATGCAGGCTTGAAAAAAAATTCTCCCAACACAAGAGGCAGGATCTGCCTGCAAAACACTGTTGATGTGGTCAAAACTGTAGTTAATTCAGTAGCACCTGGAAATAGTGGACTAAACCCGGTTTACCTCTTATAAAAATTTAATCACATAGTTGGACTATAGACTGCACTGTGTGATGCCAACATGGCCCCAATCTCACCTTTTCCATGTTATCCTCCCCTCCTTCTTCATCTACCAAATTGAAGGACTCACAGCTGACCATTGACCCTGGACTGCGCATTGTCTGACCTTGGTTAGCAATCCGTCTCTCTGCTGATAGCCACCAGTCGTAGGCTGCTTGAAGCTCACACCTCTCAATAGAGCCCAGCAAAATCATTGACTCTAAGGACAGAAATATGATGTTAAGTTCAACTAATTTCTTTATTATAATATGCCCAAATATTATAAATGTACAGAATAGTCTCTGTATCTGGTGAGCTTTAACTTAAATATGCTGTTAAATATAAAGGTGTATATACAAGCTTTACAAGAAAGTAATGAGAATGAAATTTCCATGTTCCGTACGGCTTACGCAAGAGGATGGTTATTCAAGATCAGTTAGAGTGGGATCTCAGATAAATAGTAGGACACTTAATAGCTGACCCTCACAGTTGAGTACACACAAATACATATACACAGTACTGTGCAAACGTTTTTGGCAGGTGTGGAAAATTGCTGTAAACTAAGAATGCTTACATATAAATAATAAAAAAAATAACTCTGCTACCAAGGTGAGGCTGTGGTGGACAGTTTCATGTCACAGGGCATACACCATGGCAAGACTGAGCACAGCAACAAGACACAAGGTACTGCATCAGCAAGGGCTCTCCCAGAAAAGATTTTAAGCAGACTGGGGTTTCAAAATGTACTGTTCAAGCTGTTTTGAAGAAGCACAAATAAATGGGCAACATTGAGGATTGTAGATGCAGTAGTCGGCCAAGGAAACTTAACGCAGCAGACGACAAACACATCAAGCCCTTCAAAAAGATGTCCAGCAACGCCATCAGCTCAGAACTGGCAGAAACCAGTGGGACCCAGGTACACCCATCTACTGTCTGGAGAAGTCTGGCCAAAAGTGGTCTTCATGGAAGAGTTGCAGCCAAAAAGCCTCACCTCCAACATGGAAACAAGGCCAAGAGACTCAACTATGCACTGTGCAGTTTTATGGCAGCCGGTGCTCAAAATTCTAAATTTAAAATATTTGACTGTAGCAGAAGGCAGTTGTCCCCCAAAGGGTTAGAGAGCGGTACAATAATGAGTGTCTGCAGGCAATAGTGAAGAATGGCGGAGGTTCCTTGCAAGTTTGGGACACCAAAGGCAGGACAGAGACCACAAACATACAGTCAATGTCACTAAGAACTATCTTCAGCATCAAGAAGAACAGGAAGTCCTTGAAGTGATGGTACGGCCCCCACAAAGCCCTGATCTCAATGTCATCGAGTCTGACTTGGATTACATGAAAAGGGATTACATGAAAAGACAGAAGGAGTTGAGGAAGCCTACATCCACAGAAGAACTGTGGTTAGTTCTCCAAGATGTTTGGAACAACCTACCAGCCAAGTTCAAGTGTACTGTGTGCAAGTGTAGCTAGAAGGACTGATGCTGTTTTGAAGGCAAAGGTTGTCAGCTTTTTTTTCTCAGTCAGGTTTATGAGGTAGTCACCTGGAATGGCTTTCAGTTAACAGCTGTGCCTTGTCAGGAGTTGAATTTCTTGCCCCCTTTGAGACCATCAGTTGTGTTGTGAAGAGGTAGAGTTTACAGGTATACAGAGAATAGCCCTATTTGAGTAATGTTCTAATCCATATTATGGTGAACTCCTTCAAGACTGTTGGAAAACCATTTCAGGTGATAACCTCATGAAGCTGATTGAAAGAATGCCAAGAGTGTGCAAAGCTGTGATCAAAGCAAAAGGTGCCTATTTTGAAGAATCTAAAATCTGAAACATATTTTAGTTTGTTTAACACTTTTAAGTTTACTATATGCCTCCTTATGTGTTCCTTCATAGTCTGGATGACTCCAGAATTCATTTACAATGTAGGAAAAAAACAAAAAACAAAAAAAACATTGAATGAGAATGTGCGTCCTAACTTTTGATTGGTACTGTATAAAAGCCTTTGATTCACACTACATATTTTGAAATGTTCAGCACAACACAGTTCTTCAGCATTAGGCATAAAAGTTGTCAGAATATTTATATCATACTAAAAGTCTCGTTTTTATACAATAAATTTCTTTGTTGTCTTACGAGTACCCAAACATTTGCACTCAACCATGTTCTCTGGTGTTCAGTATGTTGTATCTCTCCCTTTCACACATAGACACACACCCACACATATATGAAAGCACACACACACCTTTAGAATCAACAACTGGGATGGTTTTGAGGGTAGTTGTCTGCAGAAGGTGCAGAAGCTCATGGTAGGTGGTTTGAGGAGACAAAAACTTCACCTTCTTCACCATGATGTCCTCCACACAGATATTATATTTACTGAAAGAAAAGCAGAGGTCAGAAATATCAGGTTAAATGAAGTTCACAGAAAATTACTCATTGAAATGAATGTGATCAGCAAAACACTTTTCAGTGTGTGAATACCTGATGTGTCCAAAACCAAGCTCTGGGAGATAGGGGAGCTTTTTGACTTGGATTATAGAATCATAGAGGGATGGCTGCAGGCCTTGTGCCACCATGTTAGCTAGGATCACTGCCACCATCATGGGTAGTATGTGAGAGATCTGCCCGGTCAGCTCGAAGCAGATCACTGCTGTCGAAACTGTGTGTGTGACTGCACCGGTCATCGCTGCTGCACCTAGAAACCCACACATTTACACAAATGTGACTAAAAGGTTGCGGTACAAAAGATAAACTGAGGAGGTAATGTTGAACATATACTGACCAATCACAGCATAGCCTCCAGGTAGGATTCGGTAAACAATACCATCAAAGAGAATACCGTTCGGAAAAAGTGTGGCCATGATCTCTCCCACCAACCGGCCAAATGCAGCTCCTAAGCATTAACATTTATGCATTATAAGTACAGGATTCAATCAGGTCTTATCCTCATGAAATACATTATTATTATAAAATTATTATCAACAAAAACAATTATTATTATTATAACTTATTCTAAAAAAATCTTATAACTATTATTCTAAAAAAGATCTAATCCCAAGCCCAATCTCAATAAGACATACAGACCAAGTATAAAGACAGGCATGAAGGCACCAGAGGGGATTGGCATCGTTGTTGATACTGCAGACATCCAAAACTGCGTTGCAGAGGAATATGAAGACACCAGGAAGGAAAAGGCAAAAAGGTTTATGATACATCTGCATTGTATTGCAAGCTCTTACAAAGATATGACATAGTGTTCAAGTGAACAAGAGAAGCTCCTGTCACTAGCCTACATTACGAAACACCTACATGTTATTTGTAAGCACGTAACATGTGTGTAATTGCGTACCTTCATGATTAAAAAGAGGATAAGAATGATGAAGATGCTGACTTCTGAATGGAACCAGGCAGTGGAGAGACCCAGACCAGGTTCCATGGTGGGGTCCCAGATTTTTGTCCAGGTATAGTTATCAAACAGAGAGTTGATGCATTCTCTGGGCATCAACTATACAGGCGGCAACAACAATAAAGGCGTTGAAATAAAAAGCAATGTCAAACACACAACCCACATATGTGTATCTCATCGATCTAAATCTCTGAGCTATAAATTCACTAGTGAATCACAGATAGAGCAACATACCTCACCAGCCATAAACTGGCCAAAGCCTGGCGGAAATGTGAAGGTGGCAACAATGAGAGTCACCACACCAGGGTAAATCAACCGACTAAAACAAACAAATAACACTGCTATAGAAGTGCAGCAATTAAGTCAGCAATGCATATCATATGCAAGTAAACAACAACAACAACGATAATAATAATAATCAAACATATAAATTAAATATAGGAATATATAAGTCTTAGGCACCCTACTGCTATTAGTCAAATTTTCCAGAAGAGCTGTAACAGATTCTCCAAGACACTCAGTAAAACCTACCAGCTAATTACTGTACAGTACGATGCAGAAGTCTGAGGCACCTGCAAAGACTCGCTGTAAAGCAAAGACTCCTTCAAAAATAATGAAGATGTTTCTACATTAAAGAAAACCCTATAAAGTGCAGTAAACAGTAATAAACTAAAGGAAATCAATATTTGTTGTACCTTTATCTTAAATATTGTTCCTAGGTACAATGTGTGCACTATTATAAGGAACATTTTTCAGTGAGTCTTTGCAGATGCCTCAGACTTCTGCATCGTACTGTACAGTAATTAGCTGTAAGTTTTACTGAGCGTTGGAGAATCTGCATTTGAATGCAAAACCAGGCAGCCTTTATTATGTTATTTTGTCTGAAAAGTGGTCTGTTATGTAATGTGTTGCTTTCGTTACTGACGTACAAACATTTTTGTGTAATTTTAATTGTTTGTTGGAAAAGTAACATTTGTAAATATAAAACCTTTTTGTACTGAATCAATAATGCATAACTCAAAAAATTTCATTTGTTACAAAGTTTGTACTTTTGCACAGTACTATACAATAATTTCACATAAAAGTTTCATAGTTAGATGTTGTGCCACCACATGCCACCAGAACAGCACCTCTTGGCATTGATTCTCTGAAACAGTACTGGACAGATGGAACACCAATCCTTCCAAAAGTGGACTCAAAACATGGCAGCAAAATGAATATAAATGAACGAAACATCCTTTAATTTGTCACTCCTTAATATACTGTATATATACAGGGGTTAGACAATAAAACTGAAACACCTGTCATTTTAGATCATAATCATTTATTAGTATGGTGTAGGGCCTCCTTTTGCGGCCAATACAGCATCAATGCGTCTTGGGAATGACATATACAAGTC
>JAOVVG010000047.1:21403263-21420045 GCA_028566375.1 Leptodoras nelsoni | reverse complement strand
CCCCACCCGGGGATCGAACCCGGGTCCTTCTTGCTGTGAGGTGACAGCGCTATCCACTGCGCCACCGTGCCGCCCTATTACTATTATTATTATGATTATTATAGATAGATAGATAGATAGATAGATAAGCATGTTCTGATAAATTCACAAAACTGATCTAGATAATGGATGAATATTTATATTTTTTTAACCACCATATTCTTACATATAGCAGAGTGAACTGTGCTTTTGAATGTGGTTTGTTGTCTTTAATGCAGACAAGAAGAGAAGAGAAGAGAAGAGAAGACCTATCTGTAATTTATTCTTGCTTCTTGTTTATTATTTTCTGATGATTTTTCTTAGTGTAATATATTAGTACATAACAATATATCTAAACAGACAGCTGAACATTGGAGACAATAAAGGCCTTTCAACAGTGGGGTTTGAACTCTCTTTCTAGTCACCGACCACCGACCAAGCACTGAATCAGCACATGTGAAGATCAGGAATATATCAAGCTTTGTATAATTACAGTAAATATTCTGAAATGCATTTCATATATTTTGTGAAAGTACCAAACTATACAGATGAGTACACAAACCACATCTGAGTATACTGTAGCATCTGTGCAGTGATCAAAATGTAAAATCATTTACCCAGAGAGTGAGAGTGTAAGTTCTCAGGTGAGCTTTACTTGTTTGGACACAAACCCTGGAGGCCCCTGCTATAACTATGTCCAGCAAACCTTAATATGAACATAATGTGGCAATTTCATTGCTTAGACATAAACACACACAGAAAGACACTGATATACACACACATACACATACTCACACATGCAACCACACGAAATGTGTCCCAAATAAAAAAATAACCCTTCCGTATGACTTTTAATAAAGAGATCAACACAACCATAAAGTCTATTTATAGAGCTGCTGACAGAGCTTTACGCCAGTGGTAGCCATTCCCTTTGCAGGTATCTCTGACATGAGTGTGCATGTGGGTAAAGAAAAGTCTAATAAAGGACAGACTACTATCAGATCCTCCTTTTGTTCAGCACAGTGAGCGGGAAAGCAGAAGGATGAATGAAATCTCTCTAGACAGCACATCCCTTTCTCACCAATGGAAAGACACGGGTCTATCTAACACTCAGTTCCTTTCTAACATAGAATTCCTTTCCATCCTGCTCCTCTCCCCTCCTTTCCCGGTACCCGAGGGCAAAATCTAGGCCACGTGTTGTAATTAATAAGCTGAGCCCATGCTTTCTGCACCTCTATGCTGTGAGAATTGGCGGATGTATATTTAACCTGCGTGCTCAGGTTTCCGCTCGCACACAGCCACACAGATGTGGAGCGTGTATTCGAGTCAGCATGCATACTCAAACACAGCTAACAAGCTGATTTGAGCAGCTACAACATTCACTGATCACCACTTAACACACTTTATACAGCCCATGACAGTGTTTGTTCAATTTAGACATCAAACATTTCTTAGCTGAAAATAATACCCCCACAAACCCCAACCCCCAAAAGAGGTTAAAGATGCTCTGATTGTTAAAGTAAATAAGATCAATATGGTTGAATCATGGAAATAAATGGTGGAGAGCACAATATAAAAGACTAAGTAAAGATATTAACTTAGATAACATGCAGCAGAACTCACCACAAGAAACACATCCAAATCACGGCCATAATCAACAAGTCACTGGTGCAAGTTCTAGCCACTGCGCAGCTACTTTCAACAAGCTCTCGATATGTCACCACTCAGAATAGAACGGAAAATCAGTTAAAGCGTGAGCTATTGGAGACCAGCATGTTAAAGGCTGTTATTTAAACTGAGTACAATTTGGTAGATAAAACTGTTCGTGTTATCATAGCTCATTTCAGCAAGGGCTCCACACACAGCATGTCAACAATGTACCTGAGCACAAAGTAACACAAAGGGCAGGCAGAGAGACAGACAGAAAGAGAGAGAGAGAGAGAGAGAGAGAGAGAGAGAGAATGGGAGAGAGAGAATGGGAGAGAGAGACAAAGAGAGAGAAAGGGAGAGTGGAACAGACTGACCAGGGTCTGCTGATATCTCAGAGCTTTCCTTTGCGATGCATTGGCAGCCATCGACAAGCTTACACTGAGCCAAAAATAAACATACACAACGTCCTGCTCCTGTATTACAGCGCCTGGAACACACACATACAGACACACACACACACACACAAGCAGAAATACATACACAGACCTAAGCCTGCAATGTGCCACCTGTAACACATAAACACACAACAATATCAATGTGTAAAATGACACACACACACACACACAAACACATTGTAGACCTGTTTACAATTTTTGTTTCAAGAATACAAAAAGAATACATTCAGTACGTTTACCTGAAAAACCCTGGACATGATAAGAAATTCTGAAAGGTCTTATCAGCGACATCTATAGCACGTCAAGCCTATATGAGGTGAACAATGGAAATTAGGACACAAAGGAAAAAGACAGGTGATATACAGATAAAGAGAGGGAAAGAAAAAACAGACACTGCACACAGTGTGCATTCAGATACATTTCCATAAAACAGAACAACACTGTGACTTAGAGACTAAATCACACACAATTAATGTCATTATAGCAATAAGTGTGTGTACTTTAAAGAATGCATCTGAAAGGTAAGATCATTCCTTACAAGCTACTTTTTATTCACTTCATAGCCCTTCACAGTCTTGCCCATTATATCCCATCTCACGTCCTCTGAGAGCAGACTGCTTGAGGTCTATGACACCAGGGTTTTAGAAGCATGGCCACCTGCTGAAAGAAACTGAGGAAAGGCCTATTCAAATCTATTTGCTAATGTCTATTCTCAACTGGAAACAATGTTATTCTCCTTTTTGTACTCCTGAAAGGTGTTTTTTTGTTAATTAACCAGTTTATAAAGCAACTTTGGAGGTTAGAAACAGGTTATATACAGTACTGTGCAAAGGTTTTAGGCAGTTGTGAAAAAATGCTGTAAACTAAGAATGCTTCCAAAAATGGAAGTGTTAATAGTTTTTTTCATGACCACCCTTTGCCTTCAAAACAGCATCAATTATTCTAGGTACACATGTACACAGTTTTTGAAGGAACTCTGCTGGTAGGTTGTTCCAAAAATCTTGGAGATCAGGGCTCTGTGGGGGCCATACCATCACTTCAAGGACTTCTTGTTCTTCTTAAGATAGTTCTTAATGACATTGCTGTATAGTTGGGGTCGTTGTCGTGCTGCAGAATAAATTTGGGGCCAATCATACACCTCCCTCATGGTACAGCATGATGGATAAGTATCTGCCTGTATTTCTTAGCACCAAATCTCCAACTCCATTTGCAGAAATGCAGCCCCAAACTTGAAAGAACCTCCACCATGCTTCACTGTTACCTGCAGACACTCATTATTGTACAGCTCTCCAGCCCTTCGGTGAACAACTGCCTTCTGCTACAGCCAAATATTTCAAATTGTGACTCATCAGTCCAGCGCACCGGCTGCCATTTTTTCTGCACCCCAGTTCCTATGTTTTTGTGCATAGTTGAGTCTCTTGGCCTTGTTTCCATGTTGGAGGTATGGCTTTTTAGATGAACTCTTCCATGAAGACCACTTCTGGCCAGACTTCTCCAGACAGTAGATGGGTGTACCTGGTCCCACTGGTTTCTGACAGTTCTGAGCTGCTGGTGCTGCTGGACATCTTCTAATTTTGAAGGGCAATAAGCTTGATGTGTTTGTCATCTGCTGCATTAAGTTTCTTGCATCTACGATCCTCAGTGTTGCCCATTTATTTGTGCTTCTTCAAAACAGTTTGAACAGTACATCTTTAAACTCCAGGCAGCTTTGAAATCTTTGTCTGGGAGAGCCCTTGCTGCTGCAGTATAACTACCTTGTGTCTTGTTGCTGTGCTCAGTCTTGCCATGGTGTATGTCCTGTGACATGAAACTGTCTTCCACAGCCTCGCCTTGGTAACAGAGTTTGGCTGTTCCTCACCCAGTTTTAAGCTCCTACACAGCTGTTTATGTTTTAGGTAATTTCAAACTACATGTAAAATTGATGATCATTAGCACCTGTTTGGTTGATCATACAACTGACTATAATCCTACAGAATCCCTGACTTATGAAATATTGATTGGATTTAGATTTTTGTTCATTCATTTTGTAAATTGATAAAAATAAACTTCCATTTTTGGAAGCATTTTTTCACACCTGCATAAAAACTTTTGCACAGTACTGTATACATAAGTTGAGCACACAATTAAATCATCTGCTATATTACAGGTTTGGACTGGCTGGTTACATTTGTAACAGCGTGGATAGATAATCATTTAGCCTTCTCTGCCTTTATTGCTAGCCTTGCAGCATGCCCCATGGCATCATGCCAGAATATTGGCCCGCCCCTCCCGCCTGGATTTCCGTTTTGCTTCCTCTGTGTTCCATTCAGATCACCATGAGAGGTTTTTGGAGAGGACACTGCTTCCCTTTAGGGCACCCCTGAAACCTGATGAGGGTCTCTGTGTGTGCATGTTTAGGCAGGGGGAGGGGAAGGGGGGGCTCTCAGCAAATTTCACCTCATCAGAGAGGAAGAAGCTGAGACACACTGTTCTGGGGGCAGAGCCAAATCAACACCCTCCCCCTCAACCCTCTCCTCCAAAAAAAAACCCCTGCCCAGGCTTTAAATATGGCTTGACTGGCATATTAAAGTGCAGCGGTGATTAGTGACTGATGTACTTCCCTGTACAACATTCAGACAATGCAGACTGTAATATAGTAAATCAGTTTTGTTTATATTATACTTTATTATATTATACTATAATATGCTATGCCACATGATCCTATAATGTGAATAAACCAAGAACAGATGCAAATAAACCAAATTTCAAATAATCTGTTTTTCTTTGTTGGAATCATGACAGTGTAAACATGGTGACAAAAGGGATGATAGGACACTGTGATAAGGACACCTTATGATCTACTTGCTATTACACCGTTAAAGACATGAAAACATGACGGCAAGCCGGCGTAATGCGATCAGAGGGGAATCACAGCGGTGGTGATCATTCCATCAGTCACAGCAGGACAGCAAAGCTACAGGACGAAGCAGAAAACAAACCCTCATGGAAAGCAGACAGGGAAAGCACATTGGGGAATGATGCGGAAAATGTATTATTATTATTCACCTTTATTTTACCAGAAATCCCAGTGAGATTAAAAATCTGTTACAAGAGAGACCTGGCCAAGAGGACAGCCATAAAAAAGAAAATCACATACAAAATACGACATATACAACATAAAATGTGGTGTATATACAGCATAAGAGACAAAACAGCTGATTACACTCATTGATTTAAAAGTCATTGAAAACATTACCAGTTCAGTTCAGAATTTTGCTACAACAAATCACAAAGTGTCCTGAGAGCGAAGATTATAATTTCCAGTGTTCACTGTTAACAGTGAAATTAAATACATGGATGCTTTCTCTAGAATGTTTTTATAAATAAAAATATACCCATGATAGAGGCCATGTAAACCTAAAGCTGGTCAATATCCTGAGAGAAAGAGTAAGTACAGAGTACACTGCATTCTTAGCCATCGGAAATGCTGCACTTCAATAGGCACAATATAACAGAATTAAACAGGTTAATATATTGTTTATTGAGATAAAGGCAGAAGTGCACATGGGCGGCATGGGCAACACTCATCAACTGAGCAAACCAACAAACCATACACCCTACTCCAGCAATAGCAATATGACAAAAAGGCAGAACAAGCCTCCCTCCCAAAAACACACACACACCCACCCACACACCACTGTGTAGTCCAATTAGGACAATATAAGGGAGGCAAAAAACAAAAGCACACCTGGACAGGCAAGCACGCATCCACATACACAAACATACTCAGACAGACAAGCATAAACAAAGCCATTCTCCACCTTTACAAATTTATTTTTTTCAACCATGTAATTTTATTCAAAGACAGCTTTTTAAAATTGTATTTGTTTTTACAAAAATATCACAAATTATTGACAGCATTGTCCACAGCACCATCCCAAACTTACAACATTAATGGCAGTGAATAACAATCAAATATTCACTATTCGATATTGAATTGTATTATAGCTTACAATTTGCAACATTTAAATAGAAATCTTTAAAGTAATGGGAGGGCAGGAAAAACACCATACAATAAATGCATTTTGCACGTCCGTGCATTTTTGTAATAGCTCAATTGTATTTTATTCCATGTCAACTTTCTAAACGTCTAGTCAAAAGCATTTAAAAACGGAATGTGACACCGGACAAGACAATATCATATGCTGTGTTTCAAATGTGTAAAAGAGGGGAATTGCATATGCAGGAAATGTTATTCAGTAATTCAGCAATCAGCATCACGCACATAAAACAATAAAACGATCTGCACTTTGCTATTTGGGTTAGGTTGGAATTTGATCATGAGATAAGACACAGATGCAGGAAACTCAATACAGCTCTGAGCCCATCAACTGAAAAGCTGAAATTTATCTCAAACACTTGAGGGTAACATTAAAATACTTCCTCTCTACACTTCCTGCACAAAAGGAAGACATGATCAAAAAGCAGTGCCAGAATCTACAACACAGTCTTGTTTGATTCAAAAGTAGAAGTAAAATTTTCTCTATTAACATTTCTCTCCAGTGTAAAGTGTACTATTTAGGCACCAGAAAGATTAACAGATTGGCAGAATAGGAAAAATATTTGTGCTTGCGATAAAGTTCATTTAATCAATAAAATATTATCATACCATATACAGGGTCATGCTGCCATGTGAAGAGGCTTACAAGCTGAGAATGAGTTAAGAGTCAAATGTGTGAACGATTTCAAATAATAACTGAAATGATAAACTGCATAACAAAGTCATGACTCCTGCAAGAATAAACATGACATGCAAACGTATGTTATTTGGTTCACTAGGAATGCCGAAGTGTGCATTATAAAGTGTGCAAAATAAAGTGTGCATTAAAACTGCATTATGGGAGGCTTTGGAAAGCTTTTCTCCTTCAATATTCATAGCACTGAACGGAGCGAGGGATATTTGCAGACTGAGACGATTACTGTACTGACCATAAAACACTCTGAATCTTTAAAACAGCTAAAGATAGTAGTGGAGACGGGTCGATTAAACGCCGTAATCTTTCTAAAATGTAATCTTAAGTCGGGAGTTTGAGTTACAAAAGTGTTGATCTAAGCACTACTTCTAGACTTCTACTGCCCTCTGGTGACAGAGGAAAACAGAAAGGGAAACAACTACATTTTTATGTGGAATGTAAGCTGATTAATAAAACATTAATAAGGTAACAGACTGTTAAGACTATCCTGGTGTCAATACACACTTTGCTGCCTCCAAAGCTTTTAAAAGTTGACCACATCTAGATGTTTAATAATATAAAATATTGATCTGTGCAATAAGAATATGAAATAATACATTAGAACCAACAGACTTAGTGACACTGCAACATACTGCACCACAAAAATAGTGGTGTGGAATACTACAGATCAGTACAGCAGAAGTGAAATCGAGTGTGCATTTTCTGACTCAAACCTTTACTGAAACAGTATGGGGGGAAAAAAAAGAGTTTGATGGAGTGAAGGGAATGAGGAAGTGCTTATTGCTGTGGCAGTGGTCTGGTCTTGCCGAAAACTGACACAGAAGCATTTGAGCAAGAATAACTTTTTTTTTTTTTTTTTTAAATTAGAATAATAAAAAATAAAATGAAACTTGAAACTTAAAAAGATACAAACTGTACAGAGTCCATATATTTCCTACAAAACTAACAAAAATAGATCTAAATGTGTTAAAAGGGTTACACTGTACTGTAACTGTGAGTAATGCATACAAAGACAAATCCCAATAAAGACATACGATTTAAAAAAGTCCAAATATTGCCATAAGTTTTGTAATACATGGAGATATATTAAAATTGATATTTACATATGATTATGTGCTCATGTTCTTGGATTCATACAAAACCATTCCTTTTATATACAAAGTCTACACATAAAATATATGTGTACAAACACTCGTTTAAATTGGGTCGAAAGTGAAAACCCGAATGGAATGGCCCAGAAGAAGCTAATACTATTTACAGAGCAGAGCAGAGGAGTGTGAGTGAGAGAGAGTGTGTGTGCGCGTGTGTGTGTGTGTGTGTGTGTTTTATGGAATGAGCCTCCTACTATTTTTTGGTGCATTTTAGAGTCCTAAATATCACAGGGTTGGAATGGTCCTTTTACAGAACTGCAAGTGTGTCTGTGTCTAGTTATTTGGGCAGTACTTGGGAAAGAGGTAGAGGTCTTTGCAGAGTGAGCTGGTGAATTCAGACATCTCTTTGCAGCGATGATGTGCTGAACCTGGAGCATGGCCTTCTCTCTCCTTAATTTGGCTATTTACCTATCCAAGTAAAACATGAACAAAGACAAAAATATGATCAAGCAGTGTTACATGTTAGATTTGTTAGAGATTTCAGGTTAGATTTTTGCAATATAATGTTTATGCCTGGAAGATTGTACTGCCACAGCATTATTGTTGGTTCTGATTGTTTCCAATAATTAATAACTAATTATTTTTAACCAGCTAAATTTGGCATGGTACTGTATTTTTTAAAAAGAATTAAAATATGCGACAAATTTCAACATAGATTCCGTGATACACTCATTAGAAGCTTTTAAAATAAAATGTCAAGTAGATGTTGCAACACCAATACCTGTCGCGACCATACAGAGTTGTGGCTGAACCTGTCACTTGTGGAAAAATGTACAGTGCTGTGAAAAGGTATTTGCTCCTTCCCAATTTCTTCTATTTTTGCTAATTAGTCACATTTCAATGTTTCAGAGCAAACTAATAAATAAGATAAAGACAACATGAGTAAACACAAAATGTAGCTTTTCCTTGAAGATTTAAAAAAAAATTATTTAAAAATCTGTATGTGCAAAAAATAATTGCCTGCCCCCCCAAACCTAATAACTGGTTGAGCCATGCTTAGCAGAAACAACTGCAATCAGACATTTGCTTTTACATCTTTTACATCACTGTGGAGGAACTCTGGACCACACTTCTTTGTAGAATTGTTTTAATTCAGCTATACTGGAGGATTTTCAAGCAGGAACTACCCATTTAAGGTCTTGCCATAGCATCTCAATGGGATTTAAGTCAGCACCATGTTTGGTTGGTATAGATTGCTTATGTTGGAATGCAGTGTTTACTTTAGACCAGATGTAACAGGACCCATGCCTTCCAAAAAGTTCCACCTTTGACTCATCAGTCCATAGAATATTATCCCAAAAGTCTTGTAGATCTTCTAGGTGTTAGATGGCAAATGTGAGAGGAGCCTTTGTGTTCTTTTTGGTCAGCAGTGGTTTACACCTTGCAACTCTCCCATGGATGCCATTTTTGCCCCATGTCTTTCTTACTGTGGAATTGTGTACACTGAACTTAACTAGAGACAAGTGAGCACTGCAAGTCTTTAGATGTTTGTGTGAGTTCATTTATGACCTCCTGGATGAGTTGTCAGTGTGCTCTTGGTGAAATTTTAGTAGGCTGGCCACTCCTGGAAAGGTTCTTCACTGTTCCAAGTTTTCTCCATTTGTGGATAACGGCTCTCACTGTGATTCACTGGAGTCCCAGAAGCTTATCAATGGTTTTGTAACCCTTTCCACAGTAGTAGATTTCAATTACTTTGCTTCACATATATATTTCAATCGCTTTAAAATGTGGCATCATGTGCTGCTTTCTGAGACCTTCTAGCCTGCTTCACATTGCCAGACAGATTCGATTTAAGTGATGTTTAGATTCAACAGGTCTGGCATGACTGAGGTTTTTCCATGAGTAACTTATTATTGGTAAAGGGAATAAAGCTGGATGCAGAATTATCAAGATTACACATGGGCAGGTATGCAAATGTACACACATGCTTCCCAAGAGAGTAAAACTGGCCTTGAGTGGAAGGTGGCATACTTGCTCTCCACTATCAATCTTAGTTACACTAGCCACAAGGGTCTGTGAGCTCATACATGCTGAAGTGGGTGGTTAAAGAATCAGTGCTTTATTTACCTGCACCAGTATATCTGATAAGTGTGTGTCTCTGGCTCTCTGTCTTATAGCTGTGTTGAGTTCCTGAATGAACCACGAGCCTTTCTTTGTGTTCCTCATTGCAGCAGTGCCTAGGTTCAGACACACAAGCAGACACGAATGAATACATTTAAAACATGTGGACACACTCACAGTCAGAATTCTCCCTCCATAATTAAAGTTGTTAATTCACAAAGCTACAGGTATCACCATAGATGCTGGGTTACATATAAGGGAAAAATTCTGAAAGATTCTGTAGATACACATGCACACAAAAAACACATGCACACAAAGACGTAAACAGATACACACTGAAACCTTTGAGAGTAGCAAAGCCACAGATCATATCAGATCTCTGTGGCAGTTTCACTCGCAGTCTCTCGTCCTTGCTCTCTTCACTTGCTCTGTTCTCTCTGTCAAGGTTCTCCTCTCTTCCTGCATCCCTCTGCTCACAGCCTGTAGGCTGCATTGCATCATCGCCATCTAATTGGTCCACACCACAGTCCATCTCCTCTGAAACAGAATGCTATAGGAATCAGAAAACAGCTTGTTGGTAGCTCTGTGTTATACTAGTTCTGTCAGGATATAAAAATCATGTTATTTTAATTCCTGGGTGTCTCTCAGGAAGTGCACAAACCTCCTCTACAGGCCTGAATGAAGAACATTTTTGGCTTGTTTTGAAGCAGTGGGCAACGAGCGTTATCAAACCTCTCAATCACCCAGTCCAACTGTAATAGACAGAGAGGCTCTTAGTGCTGGGCAAATTAATTAAGCAATTATTAATCAGTCCTCACTGTGAAAATCAGCTATTCCAGACAGCAGCTAATTGATCTCTACCTGCAGAGACATTAAGGACACCTCTGTGGTACACTCGGTATTTGAATACTGGTGCCACTGTTGCCATTTATTAGTTTAGAACAAAGGCTTACCTCCAGCAGCTTCCCATCAACGCCGTAAATGGAGCCCTCCACTCCATGAGATAACAAACACACAACACAGCAGTCAGACACAGCATGCTCAGGCTGCCGAACAAACTGCTCTATGCAGGCCTGCATGGCCTGAAAGACAAACAGCAATGTTCATTTTTACACACGATTACTTGTCATTATAAACCAACAATTACAACCTCGCCAACACTTTTCATAATGTATTTGCTGCACAAGACACAAGATAAACCCTATGTACATGTACAGCCCTAATTTCAGTTTGTTTGCTAAGAAGAAGTGGAGCGAGATGTACCTGGACAGTGAGATTTTTTTTCAGGCTCACTGTGAAGTCCAGCTCTGTAAAGAGTCTCCTCAGCACCTCCTCATCTACCTCTCCTCCTCTCCGTGTGTCCAGCTCTGATAACTCAGGGGCAAAGTGCACATTACTCAGCACCAGTGCAAGACCACGTGGAGTAGAGCTCATTGGGTAGGCCTGAAGAAAAAGAGAGGACAGAAAGCATGTGTGCATGTGTGTGTGGGACTGGTAGTATTCAGGGGGGTGGGTATGTACCTGTGCACTGTGGAACAAACATTGTATACTTGGGTATAGTGAGACAGGTAAAACTCTTGTGTGTGTGTGTGTGTGTGTGTGTGTGTACCTGTGCATAGTGAGACAGGTAGAACTCCTGTGTGCAGGGGAGCACAGCAGTGGTCAGAGGACTGTCAGCATCTAAGCACATCTCCATAGACTCTGAAGGGTGAGAAAAGCATATTCACTTCAAAATAAAGCAGTAGTGTGGGTGAGAAAGGAGCTACTGCTTTAAACTGCACCTTTAGCTACCAACAGAGTCTGTGTCTCTCTAAATAAAAGTGTGTTAAAACTAACAATAAAGGTGACTCCTAACATCTGTGCCAAAATCTGCTATCATAGTTTTATATACAGTATGATATTGTCAATGCTTTGAATATTTAAATGGCTACTTAATTAGTTTTTCTGTATATCTCACACACGCACACACACACATACACTCACCCCGGGTGCGAGCTCTTTTAGCAGGTACTGCACACTCTTCAGTCGGAAGTGGAAGTTTAGGATCTGGAAACCTCTGTAAAAAAACAACACACAAGCAGGTCTGAGTATCAACTGGTTAAGCTAGTTTTAGCTATAAACCTATTTAATTCGTTTAGCTCTCGTACTCTGGCTATTTCAAGGGACAACTCCTGCCTTAGTACTTAGACATATTTATGCAGCCAAGATGGATCTCAGAGTAAGTGTGCTAAACTAGGAGCAGCTAGCATGTGTTATTTAATTCTCTTCACTGGAATATTAAAAGCAAAGAATGAACCTACATAAGTGTACACGCTGTGTGAGAACAGATATGAGTAAAGTGCCGGTCACTTATTAACCAAGAAGAAAGTCAGCATGGTTACACCTAATGTGTAAAATCGTCATAGATCCAGCCTGTACTGGAGAAATGCACAAACTAAATTGAGACATATGTTAATGTAAATTTCACTTAGATTATATTAAGTTGTTGATAGAGTTGATATTGCTTTTAAGCATATACTTTTTAAGTTTATAATAGCATGAAGAAAACAATGCCTAGCCGATAAGGAGAAAAAGAGTATGTTTTATTCCCACAAAACCCCAGTAATTCATGTAATTGGTTTACTCCTGTAGTACTCTGAACAAAACAAGACAGAAAGCAATTAACCTTTTTTTGCTTTAGGTACTGCCTGATGCAAATGTATTCTGACAGTTTAACTACAGTTTGATTGTACGAGGGCATACAACATGCACCCTAAACATGCACCGAGAAGATCTGCTATCCAGTGTGAGCTGCAATAAGTGTTTCACCTGGCTACAGCACAAGTCCAGTGGTGTCAGACATAACTTTCAGAACTATTTACTAAATCTGCTTTACTCCTGTGGATTATGAGTGTTTTACACATGGGATTTTTGCTTTCACAGAAATCTCCATGTGACTGTAAAAGGTTCAATTTGCTTGCCTGTTTTTGCAATAGTAGCAACAGTAGGATATTAAGGTGTGCAGGACCAGTGCCTTCTGCATGAATATTTTCAGAACCCACCTCACTAACCATGTCCTGGAATAAATATCACTGTCTAAACCTATCCATCATGGATTACTATCACTCAGTACAGCAGCACTATAGTACTACAGCACAAGTAATAAAAATAACACAGGTCACCATGGCCAGACAGTAGGGATGCTAAGATTCACAGCTCTGTATCGGCGCACCAGAATAAAAGTTCATGATACGATTGCCCTGATAAAAAAAAGTGTGCACTGCATACAATTCCGGACAGAAGCCCTAAGCCTTTATTACTTAGAAATGTGACCAATAATTTTATATTGCGATTGTGTCCTCCTCTCAAGCATGCTTTCTCGTCTCTACTGCTGTCGGTGGCCACTCGTTAAACTCTACTGCTGTCAGTGGAAACATAAAATCTTGCATGAGCAGGTGTGTGCTGTACCATACTGAACTGCATTACGTTCTTTTGCATTGCTTTGTGTTGAATCGCATTCTGCTGAATGAAATCGAGTCGAATTGCACTGCATCACACACATAATGATTCATATGCATCTGTCATGTGTTGGATTGTTGGAAATGCGTTGTGTATCGCATCAGCCTCAGTAGTGGAGTTGCCTGATCCTAGCAGTGCAGTAGCAGTGCTACTTGGTGAAATAAACGTCACTCTATTGATGAGGTTTTCAAAAATATTTGCACATGAAACATAACATTTCTGCACATATAGTAACTTTGAGAACAATTAAGCATTAAGAAATTAGTAAAAAGCTTTAAAAAAAAATCAATCGGCTCCTTTTGTTGTGATTATTTTCCAATTGGATTATGGGGTCTACATGCCTCACCTCCTGATCTTTCCTTTTCATAGCAGGTGAGCTGTCCTGTGTGAAAGAGATTTCACTCTCACTCTGTGTAGGTGAGTTCTGCAACCATATTTGTGCAACACTTTTGTTATAAACACACTCCTGCCTCTGAAAGTTGTATTTCACTGAACAGGTGTGAAACTCGCTACTTAACGGTGCGCTGTTCCCTCACCTCTCGGTCTCTGAACTTAATAAGCAAGCTGGAGAGATGATCCTGCTCTGTCTCTTTAAGAGCTGCACAGAAGGTGTTGAAAGCTCGGGGGCCACGTTTCGGGAGTAGTGTCAGCAAACGCCAGCTCCTCTTTTGGGATGTTGTCTCTGCCTGCAAGATTCAAATCATGAAAAGGTCAAAACACTCTTATTATAGAAATGCAGATTTGCTTTTCAACAGCCAGACATTCTTTTAATAAACCAGTGTCTATCCACACACAAGTACTGAGCGTATAGTCAGGTATACTCAATGACTTTGGCAAAGGCTAGTTGAAGTAAATTATTACTAGTAGTACTAGTAGTTTATTCAGACCCTCCTTTTACACACATGCCTAGGCCACAGGTTCCCAACCATGGTCCTGGAGTGTTCTTAATAGTGTGTGTGTGTGTGTGTGTGTAGGGATCGGGGAAAATACAAAAATGTTCAGGACAGGGTTGGAAAACTGTGGCCTAGTCTATTATGCCTGAGCTCTAGTGCAATCAGGAACCCTTCTGGATGAACAGGCAATTAGAAACATCTTTGTCATAACTCTGTGGACATGTTGGTCCACTTATTTATTTTTGGCAACCCTCCTGTTTACAGATCCTGCAGTGCAACAGAACATTTTTCTCCCTGACCAGGTGTTTTGTTGACAGCTGCTGGATTGTGAGTAAGAGCTTCACAATATATAACAAAACATGCCCTGACTTACAAATCTCTGACTCTCTCACCTTTAACTCCAGTTCAAAATCTTTCCTGAACTCCTTTGCAAATGAACAGAAAAAACTGCATTAAAAGGTTCTACCATAGTAAGTTGTGCCTTACCAGAATGGTTTCTGCCATGCCCTCAGTGAGAATGTCTTCAGCCTGCAAATACTGAATGAGCAGCTCATCCACCACCAGTTCTTTACAAAGAGCCACTGAGTTCTTCTTCAGGGCCAACTTTTCTAGCTCTTTCATGCCACACCCCCCGAGCATGATGCTGTAGAGTGTAGTGTATGTGGTTGAAGGCCACAGACAGACAGAGAGACAGACATAAGTAGAACCATACCATTAACAAACATGTTGCACTTTCAGTAGTCTACATTAGTGCAGTAAATTCAGCTTGCAGTTAGTGATTCAGAATTTTGTGTCTATAACTCCGCAATGTAGTAACATTTACCACTAATGAATAGTGCATTTTGCATGTCCTGATTTGTGAATTCAAATGATGTTATCAGTGAATCTGAAACATGCCAAAATTACACTTCAGAGGTTTATATTCCAAAGCTTATAGTGACCATTTAGATGAATGAAACCTAGATCAAAGTGATTTGTGAAAATACACAGTCTTGATTTTGTCTGTTAGTGGCTTGAATAGACCACGAGTAGGAAAAATGAAAGTAAACTAAATATAATTAGTGATGCACAATATATTGGTGGCTGATGTATTATTTAGCATTTTTTTTTATTATTGTTATTGTTCTGACAATGGAATTTTAACCAATATCGAGTTGGTCATTTTAAGCACTCGGATCTTACTAGCTCCCATATCAAAGACGTACAGATGCAGTGGATGAAAACTAACATGCTCCAACAAGACATTTCCACGAGGTGGAACAGCACATTTTATAGGCTGGAGAGCTTGTTGGAACAGAAGCAAGTGCTTGTTGTATATGTGGCAGATATTGAGAATTGAGAATTTGGGCGGCAGATCATCGAGAATTTTACACGAGATATTAGTTTATTAGGTCCCTAGCATTGGATGTTATCCCCTCGATTGTCTGATTGACTGATATGTCTGTTAAAAAGGACACCTTGCTAGAAGCTGTAAATAAGCAATAAGTGATAGTGATAAGTGATATCCACCACTGAAGTACAGAGCATTTGTTTTTTCTTGCAAAAGTCCTGGATCCCAAATACAAGGATCATTATTTTTGGAAACGAAACAAAAAGCAGTAGAAAGGCTTCAAGAACGGGACCGGTCAGCATGACGACAACAATGCTGCTGGTAACACAGCACATGCACCACACGGCAAACAATCCAGAACAGATGGGAATTCTCTGCTAGAGATGCATGATGAAATAATTCAAGAAAACAATTCATCCGCAAAAGAACAGGGTCCAGCGACAGTGCAGGTATGCACACTTCATTAAGTTCAGCTCAATTCTTAGGTTTTCAATCACACTAACCGCTGAAGAATAGGATAAAAGGGGGCTAACAAAGTCTGCAGAAAAACAGATGGACTAGTCTCTGTCTGTAAAACTACAAAGTGCACCTGTATGGTCAGTGGAGCTGATAAAATGGACAACGAGTGCAACAAAGAGATACAAGGAGGTGGTTTTCATATGATCGGTGTACATCTTTAAAAGAAAAATTGACTCCTTAAAGCTCCTTAATGCAACAGTTTGCTGCTGACCAAATGGACAATGTAAAAGCCTGCTCGAGGAAAGTTTTATAGTCACATGAGACAAAGATTGAGTTTGGCTACAATGATGAGAGGTATGTTTGGAAAAGTAAAGGTGAAGCATTCCACCATAAGTACACTGAGGATTATAAGAAAGCCAGCTATGCTCTCCGCAGGACCATCAAAGTAGCCAAACGCGGGTACAGGAATAAAGTGGAAGCACGACTTAACACAGCCAACACTCGGAACTTGTGGCGGGGGCTAAACTCTATCAC
>JAOVVG010000047.1:21384937-21403163 GCA_028566375.1 Leptodoras nelsoni | reverse complement strand
TGCCCAACCCATCCCCACCGCCACCCCATATGATCCCATATGACTCATTGCACCCTGCACTTTCTTTTCTTTTTTTTTTTCTTCTTCTTATGTGTATGTGTTGTTCCATACATAAGTGGGAACTTGCACCCAAGCTTTTCACTCACTTGTACGGTTGTACTGTTGTAATGTGACAATAAAAATTGATTTGATTTGTACCAACAAGCATGGTGGTGGTAGCGTCATGCTTTTGCTGCCAGTGGAACTGGTACCTTGCACAAAGTGTATGGAATAATGAAGAAGGCAGATCTCAGAATTCTTCAGCATGACCACAAACCACCAGCTAGACGATTGAAACTTGGACACAACCGGGAGCTCCAACAGGACAATGACCCCAAACACACATCAGAGCTGGGTGGAGAATGGATAAAGCAGGCTGACATTAAGCTTTTAGAACGGCCTTCCCAAAGTCCCGACCTCAACCCTATTGAAGTATGTGGACTGTGTTAAAAAGTCAGGTCATTGTAAGAGACCCAACAAATTTAGTGGCCACGTATCCAACCAGAATTCTGCCAGAAGCTTGGTGATGGACACCAAAAGCAACCTGTCAAGGTGTAACTTGCTGGGGGTCATTTAATATTAGGCATGCTGTATTTATCATTGTGATCCTTTATCAATTTTAGAAAATCCGCAAAAATTAAATCTTGTGCATAAGATTATTATTCTGCCCCAGAAAAGAACAGTCCAAAGAAATCATTAAAAGCCCAACACATGAATGACATGATGACATTCACGTCCACGAAGAGCACATGTACATCTCTGAACTGCATCTGTGGAAGCTGACCATATCAGAGGGATGAAAGCAGGTTCCAATCAACCTCACAGATTTATCAACACTTTCACAATTTTGTCCATTGCGAACCATTTATTTGTATGCTATCCGTTTATTTTAGGCATTTTCACAAGCACTGTTTGGCTGATATGATTGGTTTATACAGCTCTACTTGTACTGCCAAGTAAAATAATACAGCATACTATTTGTGAAAGGTTTATAAATAAATAATAAAAAATTTTTTTAATAAATGTTCTAAATAAATGAACAGCATTTTTAGCATTTGTGTGTGTATATATATATACATATATATATATGTGTATATAGCATGGTAATGCAAGTTAGCCAGATGAAATGTCTTACCGTGTTTTTTGTCCACTTCTTAGACACTCTTAGACAACACTCCCTCCGTTAGTTATCGGTGGACTGAAACAGAAGTGCTGAACAGCTCACGAACAGGAAAAGCAACTTTTTTTCCTTTTTTTTGCAGGACCCTAAACACTTTAAGTTAGCTAGCAAGCCGTTTCCTTAGCGTCTCCCAAAGCAGACACATTCACCGAAACAAAAAAAACAAACGCTTTGTTTTTAAAGCAGACAGAATTTCGTGTACACTTCGGAAAACGCCTGATATCTGCTTTTCTGCTAAGCTAATTAGCAATTACTGGGTCCAGTTAGCTAACCCTGAGCTAAACGCTAGTCAAAGTTAAAGCTAGCTAAAAAAAGAAAACACGAAAAGAAAGAGAAGAGTGCAGAGCTAACGGCTGAGCTGCGACCGCATGAACACAGCGCGGTTCATCACACCGAGAGCCTAAAGCTGCGCACTGCTGCGGAATAAACAGCGACGGGCACGACAAAGTTATCCGATGTTACGGGGAAAATAGTTTTTAAATAATAATTGACAGTACAAGGACTGTCCTGGAGCAACTTCCGCGCCAATAGACAGCGAATGAGAATTTTTCTCTTCCTTCTTCTTTCCGACGGGTTGAACCGCAGTGCGTGTTATTACTGCCCCATAGCGGAGTTCTAGCTGCAGGAGGAGGACAACACACAGCAGGGAGAGCTGTTAGAGAAAAAACATCAACACTAACCCGAGGAACTGGAATTAGTCTCCACATCACACAGTGTTTTATTCCTCTTATACCACACTGCTCTATCAGTGATTACAATTGATCATTTATTAATGACTGGCATGTTTTGCTTACCTATATTTATCATTTACATAGCACAGAAAGTAAGGAAATTTGTGTTTGGTAGATTATTTCTTTGTTGTAACAATGCTTCTTGGCAATAAATCTTATACCGTAATTATTATTATTCCCTTTTTTTAATTTCCCTTTTTTCACCCATGAAAAATTTGCCAAATCCTCTCTGCCATTAACTCGTTTGGTGTTTGGTGGACTGGATGATTGAAGTTTGAAGAAACAAGACATATTGGCAATTTAACAATGTATTCATTTAAATTCATTTAAACAGGGGCCTTAGTAGCGTGTGGAAGAACCATATACAGCCACAACAGCCTGGCACCTCCTCCTCATGCTGGTCACCAGCCTGCTCACACTCTGCTGTGGTGATCCTATTCTTCAACCAGCGTTTGTCACCAGTCAGTCAATGTGGTCGTGTTGGTCAGTCTCGCACGAACAGCACACCCAGAGAGGATTTGACAAATTTTTCATGGGTGCAACCCACATTCTCAGCTCTGCTGCTCATCCCACAAATGCATGTTTCTTAAATGTTGCACCATTTAAAAAGGAAATTAACAGGCTTTCCAATGGTGTAAGATTAACTGCCAAGACGCATTGTTACAACAAATAAATAATCTACCAAACACATATTTCTTTACTTTCGGTGCTATGTTTATTTGTTTATTGGTTTATTTAATGTCATATTTATTTAATGTAAATTTATATTTACATTTATGGCATTTGGCAGACACCCTTATCCAGAGTGACTTACATTTATCTCATTTATACAATGGAGCAGTTGAAGGTTAAGGGCCTTGCTCAAGGGCCCAACAGTGGCAGCTTGGTGGTGCTGACCTTCTGATCAGTAGTCCAACATCTTAACCACTGAGTTAGCACTGCCCAGTAGTTCAGCATCTCAGCATTTTTGGATATTCATGGCATGAACAAGGTTTCATCGATACACACAGTTCAATGTCAAACACAGTCAGGGCCAATTTTGTATCTCCAATTCACCTAATTTGCATGTCTTGGGGCTGTGGGAGGAAACCGGAGCACCCGGAGTAAACCCACATGGACACAGTGAGGACATGCGCACAGAAATGACCCTGCATGCTCCACCTGGGATCGAACTCAGGACCTTCTTGCTGTGCGGAGACATTTACATTGAATATAGTTATAGTAGAAAAGCATGAAAAAAACCCTTGTTAAAGAAAAAAACATATTTTAATTCTTTAGATGTGCAGCTTTGATGAGCCTGTGACCACTGATCTCTGATTCCTGTACATGGCTGATGGGAGTGAAAGTAGTGTTATGCCATTGTACTGAGCTTATGCTTTTCTCCTCACACTGTTGTAAAGAGTAGTTATTGAGTTACTATGGCCTTCCTGTCAGCTCGAACCAGTCTGGTTATTCTTTTCTGACCTGACTCTTTCACAAGCCATTTCTGCCAGCAGGACATCTGCTCACTGGATGTTTTTTGTTTGTTTTTTTGGATGATTGTTTGGACACTCTGGAGACAGTTGTGCATGAAAATCCCAGATGATCAGCAGTTTCTGAAATGAACAACTATTATTATTATTATTATTATTATTATTATTATTATTACAGAATAAACTAGAAAAAATGTTTTAAATATATTATTACAAATTGTTGTGATTTAGAAAAATGTACCCGGTAAACCCTCATTTTAATAAAACTGCAGCACTGAACCGTGTCAATGTGCAGCTCATAGCAAACCGCAAAAAATCCCAGGTTGATCATCAAAAGCTTTATTCATGTACTTACACTGCCAGCAAAACTAATTTTCCCCACAACATAGAAAAAAGTCAGTTTGTCTTTATTTTGGATGAACCGACTCTTATAAACTTGTCTCTATTTACAAAACTTGTAAAAGTTGTACCTTGTGATTTTGACTGCTACAGACATTAGGAATTTGTATTGCCTAAGCATCAAAAACACATCTACAGTCTTAAGAAGCTGATATTACAGAAGCAGGTTCCTAGACACAGACTGATTTTGAGGGTAAGCCAGCCATGTCTTGGAAACTATTATTTAAACTACAGTGCACATACTGGATATAAGTGAATATGTGGTTTAGTTTCCTTTGAAAGAACATCACGGTTCCATTATTGTACAACTTATGGAAGTGCTTTATAAGGTCAGATCCTAAAGCATAGCTCACACCTGTAGAGAAATAAAAGCTAACTTTAATTCTGGTTTTATTTTTTTTGCAAGCATTCAGTGTACAAACTCACTCTGCTGTGGGCAACCGCATCCCAAGTTCATACTTAAATATCTACAGAAATCAAGAGAGAATTGATAATTCCCCTAAGTACTTGCAATAAGCATGCAAGTTTGCTTTCTAGACAAACCCGAAGGTTACCGGCTCGAGTGCAGTTGAGCAAGGCACCTAAACCTCAACTGCTCCCCGGGCGCCGTGAACGAGGCTGTCCACCGCTCTGGGTTAGTGTGTGCTCACTTCTCTAGTGTGTTTCACTGCATGGATGGGTTAAATGAGGAGGTCAAATTCCTCTGTATGTAAGCACAATAGGCCAATACTTCACTTTCTTTCTTTCAACTTTAATATTTTCCACTGCAAATTTCCATTGATATTATTAATTAGTCCAAGAATAAGCCTTGTCTTTTGATCACAATTATCTGTAGAATTTCCACCACCACATACACTACCCCAAAGGATTTACTCACTTGAGTAAATTTAACTATCCTCTCCATTGTCTCAGCAGCCACTCAGAACAAAAATGTTTATAATAACAATAATATGTCATCAGTAATACTATAAAAAGGTGTAACGTGCTGAAAGTCGCTGTACTGAGAAAGTTCGTCTTTGCAAGTAGACTTTAGCACTGCAGTGTGTTTTCCAGTGTGTTCGTTGCGTACCACCGTAATGCAGAAGTAACCACTGAATCCATATAATGCTTATTTACGTTGACAGAATAGAGGCAGTCGGAAAAGCCTGGAGGAGCAGTAGCATGAATCGTTCAGTTCGTTAATATCAAATATCAGCTGCAACTAATAAGTAACAATGAATCCATAAAAATGCAAAGTGTAGGCTTATTTGACCATAAATAGGAATTGAAGGAACAAATAAAGCATAAGCTGTGAGCACGTGCCTACTATAAAAACAGTAACCAAATGTAATTATTTATTTATATCTTTTTAGATGAATGACAAGTCTAAAGTTTGCCCTCAACAAATGAAAGGTGTGAACAGTTCTTCTGCATACAGTACCTTTGCATACTTTTCCAACTTTACAAGGAGAAACATAAGATTTTGTTGAAGCACAGCATTTACTCGTAAATGTCTAAGAGCAATACAGGAAATACATAAGGATAAGTGCTTTGTTTAAGTAAGCGACACATGGAGATGGCTTCCTGGCCTACGCCTAGACAACCCAAAGCTCAGCTCACTCGAACACACCAGGATCACATTGGAAGCAAATGGTCGTCCCTTTCCTCTGGCTCTTCTAACGGCTCAGTACTCACGCCCCTGTAAGTGGGCGGTTCCTCTCTGCTGCCACGGGAGCGGCACACAAAGTCACATCCATCCTGTGAACATACACATATATATTTCATTAACAGAGGAAACACGTTTACTCCCAAAAATCGGTATACAACGTGATCGATATAAAACCTGAATACAAAGAGTGATTGCAGAGTGAGTTAAAAAATAAAGGCTTATTATCACCTCAAATAATAAATAAAATGAATTAAAAATAGCATCATATTACTCTTCTACTCTTCTACTCTATGCACTTTAGTACCACCTAACCAAGATAAAACATGCACAAAGAATTAGAGTGCATGTCTGTTAATAATGTCACAGCATTATTAACACTGCTATACTTCATATTGTTATTATATCTTTAGGCTCTGTAACTCTTCCTGTTTGGCTGCATTGATTCCAACTCCACCAATCTGCAGAGTGATTATCTGAGTTACTGTAGTTCCCTTCTGCTTGAAGCAGTCTGGCTATTCTCTTCTGACCACCACCACCACCATCATCATCTTCACTGCATTTATGCCCCCAGAACCACTGCTGAGCTTTTTTTTTTTTTTTTTTACACAATTCTGTGTAAACTCTAGAAACCCCAGGAGATCAGCAGTTTGTAAAATACTCAAACCAGCCCTTCTGGCAACAACAACCCTACCACAAAGTCACGGAGATCACACTTTCTCCATTGTGATATTTGATATTCACCTGTACCTGCATGTACACACCCGTTTTCTAGAAAGGTTGGGACATTTTCCAAAAAATGCAATAAAAACAAAAAAAAATTCAGTGTTTCTAATAATGAACTTAATTCTATTTATTAAATATGAACACGTTTAAAAAACGATGCCTGCAACCCACTCAAAAAAGCCGGGACAGAGGCATGTTTACCACTGGGTCACATCACCTTTCCACTTAATTATACTTTTTAATTGTTTGGGAAATGAAGCTACTAATTGCTCATTTTGCACATTCTTGCTGTATGCAAAACTGGAGCTGCTCAACAGTTCAGGGTCACTGCTGTCTGATCCTCCTCTTCATGAGGTGCCACACATTTCTATAGGAGACAGATCTGGACTGCAGGTAGGCTTGTGAAGCACACATACACTATATCTATGAAGGCATGTGCAGAATGAGGCCTGGCATTGTCCTGCTGAAATAGACATGGTGTTCCTTGGGAAAAAACGTCATCCTGATGGAACCATATGTGTCTCCAAAATATCAATATAATTCACCGCATCAATGGTACCTTCACATACAGTATATGCAGATCTGTGTCTGTATGTGTATAAAGTAAATAAGTGTGAATGATGTGGGATTACGGGCGACACGGTGGCTCGGTGGGTAGCACCGTCGATCCCCGGGTGGAGCGGTCTGGGTCCTTTCTGTGTGGAGTCTGCATGTCCTCCCCGTGGGTTTACTCCGGGTACTCCGGTGTCCTCCCACAGTCCAAAGACATGCACGTTAGGTTGATTGGTGTCTCTAAAGTGGCCCTAGTGTGTGAGTGTGTGCGTGTGTGTGCCTTATGATGGATTGGCGCCCTGTCTAGGGTTGTTCCTGCCTTGCACCCTATGCTGCCGGCTAGGCAACGGCTCTCCCGTAACCCTGAAAAGGAATAAGCGGCCAAGAAAATGAATGAATGAATGAATGATGTGGGATTACTGACAAATTACTGACAAAGGAACACCTGCAATGCTGAACATTCATGCATTTATCCAGTCACATAATCCCGTGGAAGTGGCACAATGCATAAAACACAAAGACCATTTTGAGAAAAGTTGGGACGCTTTCTAAAAATGCAAAACTATTGCAAGAGAACAAGATCAGCATAATTCCAATTTCAGAAAAAATACTTCCTGTCCATTTAGGGGCCCTGTGAGTGCTGATGTAACAGAGAGGCAAACAATAATGCCTGGAAAGGTTTGGACACACCTCTCATCATCATATAAACCATCATAAACTATCATATAAACCACCATATAAAGCTAGCAAAACTGGAAACAAGATACAGTGCTTCGTATAAGTATTCAGCCTCCCTGAACCTTTCCACTTAATTGAGATTATGTGCCACGAAACCATACCCATAATCCTCAGAAAAATCAATATAGTCTGCAAAATTATTTACAAGAGAACTTATGTTCAAACAAATATTCACCCCTGTTGCTGAAGGTACCTTTGCAAGGCACTGTAAATAATTAACTGTGTGCTGGAATCCATAAACTAGTATACTTGAGACGCTGAGAAAACAATAAATAATAAATGGAGATTCTGCATATAGTTTAAATGTAATTTGTTGACTGTTCTGGAATTATTTTTTCAGTTTTATATTTGACACATTTGCCGATTAATGACTTTACTGTCATTTTGGAGATGAATAATAAATAATAAAAAAAAAGAGAGAGAGCAGGAGATACTTACAGCTGACAAGTTTCCTATTTCTGACCAAAAGCCATAGTTTGGAAACTGTTCAACTCCTTTTGCTCCAACCACCAATCGCTGGTACAGAAATCCGACGATGAGGTAGACAGCCAAGCAGGAGAAGCCGCTAAGAAAAACATTTAATAATGTTTAGTAATTGGAGCTCTATGTAATTCCAGTCTATTTCTAAGCTTGTGTTGATCATGACTATTATACTCACACAATGAGAAGTATTGATCCAGTGCTGAGTTTGGATTCAATCACAGGACACACAGCACTGGAGTCCAACTCCAACAAGTAAAAACATTCAGTGTCCTTCACTCTCTCCTCCAGAACCACTCGCAGCTCTCCCTAAAGGAGAGGAAAATGAGACAGAGGAGAAAGATAGGAGGGAAACTACATGAATAATTAATACTGAATAAGGACAGAACACTGGTTTCACAGGCAATAATAAACAAAACATTTTACAGCTAGTTTAATAGTGTCCCGCTATTTGGTAGATGTGGTTTAAAGATAACCATCCTTGTGGTTTATTAATGTACAGTAGGACGTAGCATATCTTAGTATGGATGGCACATTTCTTACTTTCTAGAGATGCCCAAAAATGAAATGGAAAATGTTCCTGTATTTTTGTTAAAGAAAAAAAGTACATAATCTGCTTCATTCAGCATAATCCACCATTTATTTGAAAGGCATATAGCTGCATATAGCTCATTAACCTCATGTAAAGAGACTATCAGGTATGCATAAGGGGGTAGAGGAGCTCATTTGTCATTAGGACCAGCACTGTGAAGCACTGATATTAAATCTCCACTGTTGCTGTCTATTATTAGCATAAAATATTTGTGTCATTGCAAAGTTGAAAACCCTTTCCTATTACCTTCCCTATTACACACACCACGTGCTGCACACGTGCGATCCGGCCCCTGAAGGGTATGTTTCAAAATCTAAGAGAGGGCAGACACTAACAAAAAAGGAACTACTCTTTAAGAAACCAAAGTCAGGCCGAGAGCTCACCACAGCCTTAGATCTGTCACAAGAAATCATGATCATGGCTCTCCTCGCCTCCTGTGAGCAATGCTCATGATATTTCTCCCCATCCAGGTAGATCAGCATTACCCAGTCACCTGTGGGGATAAGCCAGAAAAAAATGGGCTTTAGGGACCTTCGACTGGTATTCACTGGTCTTCTAGTCATGTAATCAAGGAAACAGTTGTTTATAGACATAGGCATTTCTTACAATATGATTTTTGGATATAAACAGAGCACATTGAGCTTTCCTATTAGATCGTGGAAAAGCACATTTACGGTAGTAAACTAGAAACTAAAGCATACTATCTGCATTTGTGGTGTGTGTACGTGTTGAACACACTGCTACTTACTTCCTTTAACAGCCTGTGTTGAACTGTAATTCCCAATGAGCACCTGCTTGCCGTCCTTGTCCCTCTGCACCACTCCTGCACCTTTCATCCCGTCCGCATCACCGCACACCTGGAAAACGTACGTGTACTTCTCCTTTCCCTCTTCGTACTGAGTGGTAAAACTATAGAAAGTGGACAGAAAGCACTTTTAGGGAAACCTCTTGGATAAGGATCAATTCATGCATACAAGCACGGCAGCATGCACTGACATACTTCTGGTTGGTGAGTGGCTCCAGGAAACTGAGCACTTTTCTCTCAGAGATGTTCTCATGGACCAACTTGCACTTCTTCGTGTTATTGCTTGCTTGTGCTCCAGTGGCCATCAGTACAAGAAAAGCGAGCAATCTCCAACACGGTAGCTTGGCCATGACTGAAAGCCTGTGCAGTAAATGTGCAGGATATAGTTATTATAAGGCATTATGGCACCGTTCCTTGTAAATACAGACCCAGTCACGAGATCTAGGACAAGGAAGTGCAATCGGAGTAAAGTTTTTTTTTTTTTTAAAAAGAAGCCTACACTATAAATGATCAAGCATGCTTTTTAATTGTAGTGTTATGATCCAGCAGGGCAGAGTAGCGAGAAATTCATTATTTGTCTTTTTCACAGCTGTCAAAAGCACAAATATGAACTAGGCAGTCTGTCCTAATGATGCACTCTCATTCTAAAGTACAAAAACAGCCCCGATTGCCATCAGAAGTCAAAACATACCTTGACAGTTCTCCAAACTGATGTGTGAGACACGATGGAGCAATATGAAAGTAAACTATAGCTAAAGGTGGCCAGGTGACTTAAGGTAGCTAGCAAGTTCCTGTTTCCTGACTAGCGAGCTAGTTACAGATAAAGTAGCTCTTACAGCGCCGAAACAGGTGTACGCTTATCCATGACTGAGCGTAAAAGCAGTAGTAAACGGCTATAATGTATGCCCAGCACGGATGCTGTAGACATCGGTTTAAGGCAGGTAACAGAAGAAAAGTCTCATGATTCAGTTATTATTCCTAAAGGCGGAAGTGAAACCGAACCACTGAACCACGTGACTCGCCATGACGCGGAACTCGGCGTTACCGCGTGCGTCCATGGGAGGTTGAGCTTCAGAATGTATTTAGGTCATGTTATAAATGCTTGCGTGTTTGTTATTACTATGCAGTGTGCCCAGTTTGCGAGTTGTTAGAAATGAAACTTGATTTAAATTAGCTTCACTTAGTCTGATGTGCCTACTGGTGTGTATATATAGTATACTCCTCTGTAATGGGGGCACTGAAGATAAATATGCATCCATAAATCATTCCATAACAGTTATACATATCCAAGCACATATGCCATACATATGTCTATCATTCGTGTTTAATTATGCAAGACATATATATATATATATATATAGAACTATAGATGTGACTCCTTTTGCTGCTTATGTGTAGCGACAATATGAATATTAGTAGAAAACTTCTTTTGTATACAGCGACACATTCATTATTAATTGTCTGTGCACTTGGCAAATGTGTGATATTTAATGTTTCATTAGACAGCCTGCTAAACCTAAGACTACATATCAGACTGTAGCCTGCTGAAGTTCCAGGACCTCTACTCAAACAGCATGGTACCTGACATCACTTCTGTAGCCCCTTTCTGAAACCTCTGAAACACCTTGCCAATAATTACAGAGCAGAACATTAACACCCAAGGAAGAAATGTAAATGCACATATCAGTCAGTCACACCCATTTCTTTAACCTGACTGCCAACCTGGGACATCTGTAGTTACAGCTTATGAATACAATGGGAACATTTCGAACTAGGTGTACCAGATTATTTTACCTGATTTCACTTCTATTCAGGGATACAAAGGTGCCTCATCAGTGGCCAGATTAGTTATCAGTTTCTGAGCTTTGAACTGGATGCATTATTGATCTGGATTTCATGAGGTCTCGACTGAAAATGATTAGCAGAGGTGAGTTATAACATGCTTTACAAAGGTTTTTGCCTGTGTATATGACTTTAGTGCTGCCAATAACTTTTAGCGTTGTATTTTTCTTGTTATATCTTACACATGTATCAATGTCTCCTGTTAATTCTTTCTCCCTTCCCCCTCTCCTTTTTACCTGTTTGTACCTGCCTCAGCATGTAGACACACCCAGCACCTCTCATCTTACCAATCACAGTGCAGCAGAGATACACTTAGAAGGTTCACTTCCTGTTTCTGTATGAGAAAGGAGTCCATACGAGTCTTGGGAGGAAAGGTGACATATCTTGGACTATAGGACCAACAATCAGGCAGCTGTTTTACTCACACTGGATTGCTGGACAATGCAGAGGAGTTCCTGAACACCGTACCCTGGATAGAGATGTGTGTACCTCTTTTCCTTAAGTCCAAGTGGCAGAGAAAGTGAGAAGGAAAAGGAGGGAGGATCCATGTCTCTGTGTTCAAACTTGTTTGGGAATTTGAGGCGGGAGGAGGGGAAGGAATCCTGAGAGAGTGGAACGCAGAGAAAAACTTCTGTCAGTGGTGTAAACATTTGGAGCTTATGTTTTAGAAGAGCAGAATGAGTTAAGAAAGACGTAGGTCAATCAAGATTATCAGTGAAACATTTATCTCACTCTCCACACTGATCCACTCAGTGAGCACGCGCAGGTATGTGGAACATTTGCGTGTTGTGCAACTCCTGTTAGTGCTTCAGCGAGAGAAGGAGAGTGGGAGAACGCTGTCCTCTCCAAAAACACTGCTCAGGTGAGATTTAGGCGAAAAGTCCTTAACATACTTCCTTTTGGATTCTAAAAGTGATCATACTGTGATTGACTCAAAGACTCACAAGTAAATGACTCAGTTTGAATGTAGAAGTGCTGTTGGTATGTCAGCTATGATTTACTCATAACGTTGTCAGCCATGTTAACATTTCTGTTGTTGCAGATTCTTTTCAGTTGCCTTACATTGTTAGTTTAATGAAAGTCAAATAATGGGTTGTACAGTATACTGGTATACTGCTTTTAAATGTAAGGTATAAGATGGTTCTTGGCATGGACTGAATTGTGGTTCTTGCAAAGCTTTTAAAATGTTCTCATTGTAAATATTATGTTACAATGTTATCCAATGCTATAATAGAGATTTTAGTTGTCATTTCTAGAAGTGGGATGTTCTGCTGACGTTTTCATTTTAATAAGAAATCTAAAGCTCTTTATGAGTTAAAGACATCCTGCAACTCAGTTATACAATTCACATTAAGACCTGGACCAATATAATTATCTATACACCAACTGCGCCTTTCTATATTAGCCTAGAAATTATTGATTATAAAACTTTCATATTCTTGTTGCTGTTTTGTTATTTTGTCTGGTACCTGCTTTTCTAAAACTTTACATAATAGTTTAACATACAACAATAAACAAACAGTGAATGTCAGTAAATATAATTATCCCTGACAGGTTGTCTAAATTATGTTGCCATGGGAACCAAACGCACAAATCGGACCATCGAGGACTCTTTACAACTGCCACGCAGTCCAGCTACTCCTGACAGGGGCAATCAATCAAATGAGTGGATAAGTCGTGAGGCCAGACCTCAAGCTGGTCCAAAAATCCAAGTTGAACGAGTGAGGGGAGGGGAAGAGTGGAGAGCTAGAGAGATGGACAAAATACGGGACAGACCAAGAGAGGGAAGGAGGGATGTGGAGCAAGACCAGAGAGAAAGAGAGAGATTTGCTCAATTCAGAGGCAGAGCAGATGAGATGGACTTGAGAGAAAGGGACAGAAGGAGAGAGGAAGGAAGATATACAAATGGAAGAGGGATGTCTATACAACCGCAAGAAGAGTACAGAGAAAGAGGGAAAGGAGACACTTTCCCTAGGACTATGAGGCACAGTAATGAAGGAGAAAGAAGAACGAGACATTCTGTTGATCAGACTAGTGAGAAATTGATGGACAGAGGTATTGGAAGGATGAAGGAAGTAGGCATGATTGAAATTGAGAGAGAGAGAGAAAGAGAACGAGCCAAAAAGAGGGACAAAGATACACAAAGGTATAGAGAAATGGAAAGGCAAAGAGAGAACGAAAGAAGAAGATTAAGGGAAGAGATGAAAAGAAATGCAGGAAGAAGATTAGAGGAGGAGGATTTAGACAGAATAAGGTGGGACCCTGGTAAGAGGGAGAGACGAGGAGAGAGACATACAGAGGTCAGGGACAGTGACCAACAGATCTTAAAAAGGCGAGAAAAAGACTGGGATCGAGAAAGATCCAGGGACAGAGAAGATCAGTTTTATTCTCTGCAAGCAAGGAGAATTGTCATGGAAGATAGAGAGAACTTTTCAGACAGGGAGCAGAGAGATGAAAAGAGGAAGGCAGCACAGAAAGAGAGATACAGATACACAAAGAGTGATGGAGATACAGATGTGGAAAAAGAGAGAGAGATAAAAAGGGAGGGGGATGCTGTGAGTCTCAGACTTGATGGTAAAAGTGAGATAGACAATGAAAAAGAAAGAATCAGGGACAAATTCAGAGAAAGAGAGCGGCGCAGAGAGGTGGAAAGGCAGAAGGAAAGAGACAGAAGACAGGAGAAAGAAACAGCTCTGCGAACTAATGGGAGAGAAGGGAATAAGGAGTGGGTGATGGATAGATACAGAGAGAGAGATGTAAGAGAGAGAGATTGGACCAGAGAGGAGAGAGGACCTGATGGACAGAGCGGTCGGTTAAGAGGCAATGAAAATAGAAGAAGAGAAAAAGAATTTACTGAAAGAATGAGGAGAGAGCCTGAGAGAGAGAGAGTGCACAGACGTCCTGCAGAGAGAGAGATGGACAGATATTCAGAATTGGCAGACAGAAAGAGAAATAGTTTTGAGGAAGAAACGACAGGAAGGAGTAGTCAAACATGGAGGGAGACAGACAGGAACATTCAGGAGGAAGCCCAAAGCAGCAGAGAGCAGATACCAGGAAGTGATGTAGAGGGTGACCATCAAAGAAGAAGAGTTAATGAGAGCTTCGAAGAGAAAGCGAGAAAGAGTGCTTCTGAGAGTGATGGGGAGAAAAAGAGAAGTGAGGAAGGACAGGAAACAGCATGGGGGCTAAGGAAAGAGGAGGTAAGACAAGGCTCTGAAAAAGAGGAAATGGAGAGGGAGAGAGAGAAAGAAAGAGAAAAATCTCACAGTAATAAGAGACAGCACAGGAAAATGTGGCTAGAGCCTCGATCAGGAAGAGTGGGGACAGAGTCCTTACAGGAAGAATTTAAAGAGAGAGAGCAAGCTAGGGAGAGATATGCACAGAGATACAAAGAGCAAAAGACATCAATAGGTGAAGAAGAAATGTCTAAAGAAAGGAATAATGGAGGAGTAACAGTATTGCTGGAAGACAGACACAGGGAATTAGACAGCGCTGGAGAGTTTAAGAAGGATGCTGATCCTGAGAATTTGGAGGAAAGTGATGAGATGGTCTTTAATAGTGAATATTTGGTAGATGTCACGTCGCAGACAGAGGCAGAAAATGTGGCTGATTATATGGAGGGGAGTGACAGAGAGGAAGAAGAAGAAGGGAGTGATAGATATGTTAACTCTGAGGGTGAAGAGGAAAGTGAGGGGGCGTGGGAAGAACGGAGGGACAAAGTGACATCAGGAGATGATGGTTTTGTGACTGTGTCTAGTGGTGCAGACGATGATGAGACAGAGGAGGACAGGTTTGAGGACTGTACAGAATTCTGGGACGGTGGAGATAGAGAGGCTCTAGCTAGACACTCATCCACAAGCACCCACCAAAGAGAGGGAGAGATTGAAGCCAGAATGTCCAAAGAGAGGAGTGACCGCACAGTCACTGTCTTTTGTGTGGTTGGTCAAACTCTTCCCAGGTCAGGATCAAACCAAAACCCACTCTTGGATCACATGGAGCAGGAGGAAACCAGTCAGGACTCATCTGGGGAAATGGGTGGTGTTGGTGGTGATCAGGATGAAGCAGCAAACACAGACAGAGAGGCAGAAAATACGAGAGCAGACCATGGACTCAGTTTGTCTGAGGAGGACGTGCCAAGCAGCCATGAGACTAAAAGCAATAATGCAGACCCGGACCAAATGACAGAGGAAGTTACGCCATCAGAGTACTTAGTAATTAGTGGTGATGATGCAATTGCAGAAAAAGACACTGAATCTTACCCAACAGAATCTGTTGAGACATTGAGCCAGATTGAGGATCATGGGAAAGCTGATGGAGAAAACCAAGTGGAAGGACAAAAGGAAATGGAAAGTAGTTGCCATTTAGAGGAGATAGAGACTGAGGTTAGGAAGCGCTTCTCTGCTGCTCTACATGTCAAATGGGCTAAGAATGTGCTCAGCGAGATCTTGGGTTCTACTGAGGAAGGGATTCTTATCATACCCGAGCCAAGCACACTTACGGAGCAGGCAAGTGACGAAGCTGCAGCTGAGGCTGAAAGTCAGGGAGACTCACCCCTCTATGGGGTTGTCCAGAAACCCCGTAAGCACAGCCATGACAGAAAACTCATAGAAGCTGAGTTACTGCATTTCAGACCAGAGGAAATGAAGACGGATACACAGGTAGGAAATAAAATTCTCTTACATGTAGAGGGGCAGTCGGAAGGTGAAGAAGACCTGGAGCTACTCTCCGCCAGTCCAGACCTGCACAGTCTCTCCTCCGATAATGAAATAGATAAGGAAGCAAGCAGTAAGAAGGAGAAGAAACAGAAGAAAAAAGCAATGTGGAATATTCTAGGCTCTAACAGCTTTCGAGAACTGGGGACCGAAGTATGGGGAAGGAGGGCCGGGATGCGAAGAACTTTACCAAAACAGAACGAAGAGGAGGAGGGAGAAGGAGTTGGACGGGACCGCAGAACTCGAGTCTTCACAGCAGGTGAGAGGAGACTGGAAACTGTGATTTTCAAAACCTTTTTGTACAAGTGTGCAGTTCAGATTCTTACAGGGATTAGAACAGTACAGAAACTACTGAACATTTTTATTGCACATTTACAGGTTTTCATTTTATTTTTGCTATTTTGCAAGCTGTCATTTTTATATCAACGTTCACATGAACACGAAACGTGAACACAGATAGAAGTCACTAAACCCAAACCTCAGTGACAGTCTTATTTTGCAAATGAATAAGTTTATATTTCAGAAGTCATGAAATGTGTATTATCAAGAGGATGAAGCATCATCAGTTGACTGTATAAATAAAAATGTTAAAATGCCCTTTAAAGAATTGGACCTTAACAGGGAATTGAGTATTCACCAAAACAGAATCATTTCTAGAAAGCAGCTCCACTGGACCTGACATTTTCTTAGATGACTGGGTAAAAATGGACAGCTATTAATAAGTCAAGAATGAACAGTTTTGTTTGTTGACGGTGGCCTCAAGTTGACTCACAGTGTAGACAGTCTAAACCTCGGGACAAAGCAAGTACACTGCATTTAGCTCTGAGATCTCTAGGATAGTTTAGGTGTGTCACATAACTCTGATCTACATCAGTCAGTTTGGGAATGTCTAGAACAATAAACCTGAACAAATAATCTCATTCGAAGCCACTTTTACTGTACCTGTCACTGAATTGCTGTAGTGGTTTGTGTTATGTTCCATTTACACTGTAATTACTACCTTCTTTTGACATTAGTTTGTTATGCTTTGTGCTAAATTTTATGATGTGCTAAATTGTGTGATAATTCTCTTGTGCAGATGATGACGATCTGAGCGATCACTGGAGCGATTTAGATACCAGGCAAGTAAACCTTTTTTACACATCAGTGTACTAAATAAAATTTGATGAATGTGATCCATCCATCTGTCCATTCCTCTATCTGTCTATTAACAGTAAAGCATACGCTTACTAGAGTCTAATACACACCTTATATGCCTGTACATAGGCTCGGTTCTTATTATATAATCCTTCTTGAACTCTTTTCTTTATCTCTTCCAGGACAATTAAAGAAACGCTTAGCAGGACAAAAATGAGGACCTCAAAATACTACAGTGAGTTTGTTTACATTTGGCTATAGGGCCAGAAATGCTAAACTGTTTGTGTCTGTTCAATTGAAACCATGTGGCATGGGGCTTCATGTCCTACTCATTTATTTGAGGGAGGATTTGACAAGAAGTGGGAAGTCAGTGCAGAACAGTGTGAAGTAATAGGAAGTGCTGTTTGATTTACAGATTCGTGTGAAATACATTAATGCTGAATGAATGTAGGAGGTGATCTGTCACTTACCCACAGAGATGACCTGATTCATCTATCCAAATCCAGTGAACTACAGAGTTACACACTTCTACTTCTTTTTATATTATTGTAGCATAATCATTTTGTGTAGTTGTACATGGAAATGTAAAGGAGCATTGAAGGTAAATATTGTAGGTTGTGCTTTACCACAAGCTCTACCTGTAAATCTGTTTGCAGAGGGGCATTAAAAGCTAGGAGAAGTTACAGTATCATTTGGCCCACACAGATGTGCACATTAAACACCACACATTTTTATTTATGCACACTTCTAACCCAAAGTAAACTTTGGCTAATAAGCCAAATATGTGAGTGTGACTCAAGGTCTTGCTGCTATGTACAGTACCAGTCAAAAGTTTGGACACACCTTCTCATTCAATGTTTTTATTTTTTTCCCTACGTTGTAAATGAATACTGAAGTCATCCAGACTATGAAGGAATGTAAGGAATTCCACATAAGGAATCATGTAGTAAACTTAAAAGTCTTAAACAAACCAAAATATGTCTCAGATTTTAGCTTCTTCAAAGTAGGCACCTTTTGCTTTGATTACAGCTTTACACACTCTTGGCATTCTCTCAATCAGCTTCATGAGGTAATCACCTGAAATGGTTTTCCAACAGTATTGAAGGAGTTCCCAGAGGTGCTGAGCACTTTTTGGCTGCTTTGCCTTCACTCTGCGCTCCAACTCATCCCAAACCA